>JABBWB010000300.1:0-52452 GCA_016628085.1 Suillus occidentalis
AACATTATTGCTCCATTTTGAATTAACTTGAAGCTGATCTTCAAGTTGTCAAAGTGAGCGATAGTCTGGCGAGGTGGATGGACTCTTTCCTGTCGATAACTAGTACAGAGCTGGTGTTGGACTGCCGCCATCCGCCGAGTCATCGGCAAGCCGGCACAAAAAGATTATGTGAGATAACGTGACAAACTTCTGCGGTATCGCGGTCACATGATCATGATGATCTGGGTGATGATGAATGTGTAGATTCTGTAGAACTCAAACTTGAAGATAACTCGGACGCCTGCAGTTTGATGGAACTCCGAGTCAGTAAGTACTCAGGCTAGTGCCAGAAAAATCTGCGTTGATTGAAGGAGTCACAGGTAGAATGAGTCATAGTCACAGTCATCGTCATCATCACCTTCCACTTAGACGTTTGCTGCCATTGTAAGGTAGATCGAACGTACGTGGTGAGGATCAAACATTAGAGTTTGTAGTATGCGGCTATTTCCCGCAATCTCTCCAAAACACGAAGCTTGTAATCCTCCCACCGCGCGAATAATTCTGAGTTGGGAGTGATAACGTCTCGAATGTAGTCCATTAGTAAGGTATACCTGGGTTTGTAATGAGTAATCCCAAAGTCAATGTTTACCAACGACTCCGCGTTCGCTCGCTCCCTTAGAGCACATTCTACGGCAGCTGCAGCTGTGCAGAACAAGCTGTTGAGTTCTGTAGTGTAGGGCACGTAACCGAGTTTCACAATCGTTTCCAGAACAACAGTTGATATCACGTGGTGTTCGAATGGAAACCGCTCGTCGAATTGATGATCAGACGAGTTCCCGAATATGAACTTGAAGGGCAATGAGGGGTCATCGACGAGGTCCGTCACCACATCAGATTGATGCTGTAATTCGGATTCGTTCGACCAGATTGAAGGGCGCAGAGTGTACCCCACTGGAACAATGGCGCGTGCAACTTTCTTGCACATTGACATGATTTCCGCGGACGGCGGCACTGTGAAGGTTTTGTAGAATGCGCTCAGGTTTCGTGTAGCCCATACACTCCCGTGCACTGGTAGAAGCGTCAGACGTTTGTCAATTGAAGATACCGCATCTTACGTTGATCATACACTTTCGCTTTGGAGGTCAGTGCTTCAAGAGCTGCCCACTTTCTTTCTTGCTCGGTCAAGAAGGGGCAGCCATTGAGCGCAGATCGAATGACGGCCTCACGTGCGTCATCGAAAATTTTTTTGTGAGTTCGGTTTCTGTCAGAAAATAGCAAGGGCGCGATTCGAGATGAACGGGGGAGTGCCGTGGATGGAGCAGTATCTGAAACGCCCTGAGAAGTTATTAGTGAATGACGGTTTAATAAACCGTGTTTGCTCACCTTAGGGTCAATCACTAGGCCCCTCATCTTTGGTCGGGTTTGGGGATATGGCCACATCTTGATTTCAAACGGACGCTTTCCCGGCGCTTTGCGACTTTGCGAGCCGGATGGAGGAGGCAAAGACTCTCCGACAGCGATTGAATCCCCAAGAGGCAATGGCTCATCGACATGAGTCGGCTCTCTAAGAGGTTGGATATCCTCCGAGTTTGGCGCCAAAGTGGATATTCCATCTATAGATACGATGGGTGGAGGGTATGGGGGAACGTATCGAAGAGGGGACGGGTGCGGTGTTCCAGAGCCCGCGTAATGTAAAGCGTAAGGGTTGTAAATCGGGTGATACTGTGGATCAATGGTGATTGGAAATGAGTCATCGAAGATTGACGTTGATGACCCTTCGCCAGTGCCAGCCATGACAGGATCATAACGATCTTCACGAGGGTTTGCTTGTGAATCGACAGAGCTCGATGATGGGTCTGGATTGAACGAGCCGGCGGACTGAAAGGCACTAGGCGGCCCTGCGCCAGGAACGGGGAGGTCAGCGCGATCATCAAGACCAGCGAGATTGGTGCGTAAAAACGAATCAGTAGTAAATAACGCTGACGGTTGCTCTCCAGCGTTCTGATTCGTCATGGTGGCGGGGAAAAGATCAAGATAAGGAAAGGAAACCGTGCCAGTGGCCTGAGCCTGAGCGTCATCGACATTGGCGTTGAAGGAGGCGTCGAATAACTGTTCTTCGTCACTCGAATACATTCAAGTTGAAGTGGGACCTGGGCAGCAGGCGGCAATATTTTGTGAGTTATATTGTAGCCGCCGCATCCAGCCCTCCATCTCAGGCCGGCAAGGCAAGTGACGATTCTAATTAATACTTAAACCAATTCAACCGCAGGGCCGAACAATGAGGCATGGGCGCTATCACAAAGATGCCCAATTAGGCATTCGACACCGGCACATTTTAATGATAGTTGTATGTAATTCACCTTGAGAGTAAACTCCAGCCTGTAGCCTGGCCCGGGAAGGTTTGGGGTGATGTTTTTAAATTACCGTTCGCGTATGGGGTTACTGCGTTTTGACGAAGAAGTTCCATGGCGGTGTGCGGCATCGGACCGAACAATAATCAGCTCTTGCGAGTTTCAACCATCGATAAGTTATCGAACACCGTGACTCGATGCCTCCGAGTCAACTTGAAAAATCCTAAGTTTCAAGCTGAAGTACCTTTAATTATCTAAGCCACCGTGACATTATTTCCCCGACACGCATACTAGATTGAGCACATACACTGCTAAACAGGAAACTTGTTGATCGAAAGGCGGCTTGAGCGAGGCCACACAAGATCGGCGATGATCTCCATCCGGGTCTATGAAATGTGCAGTCTTGTGCACATTCGATTATAATTGAATTGGACGCGGGGAAAAGAACTATGTGATGATAACACACGTAAAAAAGCAGTCGCGTTGGCAGGGCCCTTGATCTTACTGATAAGACGCACAGGATCGTCCACCACATCCGGCATGAAGTATGTCAATGAGATATGTGAAGTCCCCGGGAGTTAAACACCACATACCGAGCGCCGGATGACAGCCAACTTGCAGCCGCGTGCTGCGTCTGCCATTATAGCGCCATCAATTCAAATTCAAATTGAATGCTGACTGCCGGACGAGACTCACATCTGAGGTGTCGACGGACTCGGAGATCCACTGGGATGGACACCCATTTGAGCGCTTAAGGTCAGTGACTCCGAGTTCGTCGAAATGTGCCACACTGACCCCTCGGGTATGGACGCACTGCGGCCAGGAGTCCGTAAGAAGGGTAGCTCGGAGGAGGGCCAACTTGACATCTTTGCATATTAGTGGCGAAATCGACAGCGCTTCAACAAGCTCTGGCGACGAGTCTCCTGGTCGTTCCTCTTTCAGTAACGTTTTAGACTCCTTTCCCTCATGATACCTGACAAGTCAAGGAATAAGCAAAGATGGAATGAAAAGAATCAAACGTTGACATCCGGTAACTACTGGCTTTGTTGCAAACTTGAAGAAGGCGTCGTGTCGCTTTTGATGATCGATATCGACCTTGCCCGTCTTCGGCTGCCTAAGCTGGAGTCTAGAAGAACTTGGACTGCGGCTTGGGGCATCATGATATCAACTTGCCGAGCTGCCATCCCAATATGGTGTTTGTATCGTTTAGCGAGTCTTGGGGCACCGTGAATTCAACGTGATAATGAAATTTCTAGATGCCAAGCGGCCATGCGAAGAATTTCAATACGATCCTCAGACAAAAACGACGCGTCAGACACGTCGATAGTCTCCCACCTAGCACATAGTAAAGTGAGTTATAGGAAATTTGCAATGTGTTAGAGGATGACTCACCTATTTAAGTTGGCTGTGAGAGCACATGTCGGAAAAGTTCTGCTAGAGTTGTCAGACGCATTGACGTCAGCTCCAGATTGGTGTGAATCGCCCACTGTCACGGAGGTAGCGGAGCAGCCTGTCGCAATGCAAAGACTTCAAAAGAGTGCAGCGGCTGAAGACGGTAAGGCTAAGAAGAAAAATGTAAGCAAATCAAAGTCTACAGAAGGCTGCTATTGTATTTCTGCCGCACGAGAACTTGAAACTTTGAGTCGTTCGACATGACTCCGCACACGAGTCACTGGCAGGCCCGCCACCGAGCAGTTTCAAGAGTTCTGTAAGCCTTCATCCGCCGCCATGCGCGCTGTATGCGCACCTAAAGCTCTCGCATGCCAGTGAGCACCGGGTGTACGTTACTTTTGAGATATCGTTGTCGTCGTCTGACTCTTGCTGCCAGCCAGTCGCTCGTAGTAGCCTGAAAAAGCTTTTGTTGAATCCTGTTTACAAGAGCCTAGTATTAGATTGACCAGTCCGACGGCTCAATGCTAGGATAGGACAGACTTCGGCGTGATTGGTGAGTGACGGCGGCGGCGTGATCATTAAAAATGGAGTCACATTAGATCTAATAGCTAAACGGTGGCTGACTCCCGCCCACAGCTCAAAGCGAACAAGATTACATAACGAGGCACATCATCCGAGTCGACAACTCAAGCTCAAGGCTTGACAACTTCAAAGTTAGTGGCTTGTTCGACTGGATCTCTTTTCAAGAGTTTATTGCTCCTCATTCTTGTCTACACATTGTCTTTCATGCTTTGGTCAAAAATGGAGTCCAAAGGGCAAGTCTCTGAGCCAAAAATCTTCCTTGATGCTTTAGTGACTCACTCGTAGTATGATAACCGTCTTCCCACTGGCAGCATGTCTAATCACCGGTGGTCAACTTGAAGGTATTGGACTTGCACTCGCCAAACTCGTGCGGAAAGGTGCCCACGTATCTATATTAACAAGAACCCAAATACTCGACGACGCTTGAAAGAACTCGAGGTTCGTGTCTGTGATCAAACTCTCCATTCGTTCTGAACATCATACCATACACCGGCCAGTTTCTATCGCCCAGACCAACCACTCAAAGCTTTTTTCATCTCCCCTCAACACCGCAGAGGAATATGCAGCTGCTTTCCAAGCTGCTGATGATGCCCCTGGCGACCCTTGAAGGTCTAGATCCTACTTTTGCATGTGCAGGCGCTATAACACCAGTGTACCTCCTCAAAATGCAGCCAGAGAACCTCTTGCTTCCAATAGCGAATGAGTAACTGGATATAGGTGTGCGCTGCATTTTCAGGTCAACTATTCAACTCTATCTGAGATCACGGATAACACTGGTGACGCTTGGATATTGATATTCTTCTGTAAATGCGGTAAGTAATAGCTGTCTACCACTTTTCTTTTTTTTGGTGGTATCCCTGGCTTTGGAACCGTGCACAAGACGTCATAAGTTTGTTCAAAGCTTCAACACATGGTTGTGCACCTAGGACCAACACTCCTCTCGATTTGGTGTTGGTTTCGGCGTTGCTCTTGTGGGTTTTTATCTTACACATTCGGGCTCGTTATTGACAATTGGGTATAAGTTGGAATACCGATTTAGAGACGCCCGGCTGTCAAGCAAGTGCTTGCATATCGCGCTGAACATTGGAAGTCTTGAGGAGTAAGGGATTGGTCGATCGGCGAACCTGGAGTCGGTTGACTCGGAGTTTGCAGATACATTGCTTCCCCGTAGCTTTACTTTTGTGTTGTGATCAACTACGTACAGACAATGCTATCTGCTACCTCAGCGTGCCTCATATTTTATTCCATAAGTTCAAGTTTAAGTCTCTTGAACATTGACTCGAGAGTCTTTCGTCTAGGTAAATGAACGAACGCTCAATCGTGATGATCGATCGATTTGCCACATGTTGTGCAGTCACGTGCCCGATATTCTTATGAACTACAGTATGTAGCTACTAGATGTTAGAGCTCTGACCGCGACATAGATCTATACGTCCCTGAAGTCACGAATGTTATCGGCTGTCGCTCGTACTATTTGCCGTCGCTCATACTACTTGCCGCAGAGCAGGAACACATACTAGTAGTGCCACGGTATCATATCTTGGCAAAGTGAGAAGTTCCACTGGCAGTGGATGACCAAACCTTTTTACGATCGCTGAAACCCACATCCTTCAGAACGCGAGGATGCTAATTCATGTCCATTTTTTCCGTTGTAGTAGTGATTTATATTCATGTGACTGGGACTCGGACTCATGCTAATCCATCAATAGACTAAACTTTCATGGAAGTTGTCGCCCAAATAATCTTTCTCCCAACTACTTTTTCTCCACAGTGACCGTTGTGTCTTGCCACTGCCGTCTATTCCGTTCTTCACCATACGCAATAACATCAAGGACGGTCTGCCAGTCGGTGCCGGTTTTCTCCCTGCAGATGCGCTTGGGCTGAGCTGCTGGGGCATCATTCAGAAATACGACCAAGTTCTCCTTGTCGACGGTGCCGATGCCTGCGCAAGAAATCTTCCTCTTGCGAGTCTGGTGGCGAGTAGTACTAGCGGTGCAAGGATTTTGAGCTTCAAGCGGCGCTACTACTTCACAACCAAAGTTGGGACCGGCCCCAACCTTCTTCTCCATTAGTTCAAGTCAGTACAACGAAATCAAACACGCGGCTGCAGATACTTACTGTTGCGCGAGTTTTCAGTGCGGCAGCTTCCTGACTTTCCGGCCCAGGCTCAGACATCCTCAAGTTGTCCAAGCGAGCACTGACTATAGTCTTCTGTTGAAGACATATGTGAGCATGTTATAACCAACACATTCGAATGAGCACTCAGTACTTTTTCCAGTTGATATTTTAGAGGCGCTAGTGCGTCATCATCTTCATTTTGGGTGTGAGCCTCAGTCTTCTCCTTGCTCATGGGACCACTAACAACGGTTGATAGCGCGGGTGCCCCAGATTTACTCGGATATTTCGATTCCTTACTGGTCGCAGGAACAAGTACTTGTATGGAGGGTTGATTGCTGCCCCGTGGAGCAGCACAGGCATCGTCAATCATGACGTTAAAGGAGTCGAATCAGATGTCAGACCTCAGCCTGGGGTGAGCACCGGTAAGCTTTTATATTGTGAATGGTGACGTACTGCTGGAGGGCAGAGATTCCGACGCCGTATGCACATGCCAAGGTATGCATAGCCTGGAGATGCGGATGGGTGCTTCGTGGCTATCCTATTCCCAGAGGTTCCCAATCTTGGTATGTACTATATGCCATCTCATTCCTGTTCGGGATATGTGCTGAGTTAGTGTGTGTTTTTCATATTAACGATAAGAGCGAGATTCTTGCACGGGTTCCGGGAGGTTCAAACTCCGATGAGCCTATTTACCAAACCCTTACGCACAGCATTGGTAGTAGCACTTCAACCCAAGATCGCCGTGACCTCACGAGTTGAAAAATTATGAACTTCGACTTTGCCTCATCCTCCAGCAACGAGCTTCAAGCTGAAGCTCCATGTAAATCCCTCTTCACACCTCCCCCTCGCCCTTTTTATCTTCATACTGCTGGGACTCCCAGCCAACATTCAAGTTCTCCCTCAAGTTCTCCCTCGTTAGTTTCTGCAACAGGATCAGGTATGAACAAGTATTGATTATGCATCATTGGCAAAAGTACTCAAAGTAGAAAAAAACAACAGCAGCTACAGATGACGATACATTTCCTTTGACACCTAATTCCAAGGGTTCACTCTGTGAACCCAACAGTCTGTTCAACGGGATTGAGCCACAGGCAAGATATTCACCTCCGAGTGAATATTGCAATCCTCCTATTCGCGCCACACGATTTGAAGACCAACGTCTTTTTGATCGACTGCAAGGCAGACCCCTCGAGGTCAATGATTCATCAGACACCATCAATGACGTGGTATGCATTGTTCCAAACACTCACAATTAATTTTGACGTCTTGCGCATGTTTAGGTTAAGGACATGTATTTGAAGATCCTTGGAAATCTCAGCACAAACTCCTTTGTTTGTGCTATTCAATACCTGGAGGCAGTTCGTGAACGCCATCGCATGAGCTATCACGCCGCGTGCTGGGAAATCTCGGAATATGAAAGGCGAAAAGCTCTTGCTCGTTCTATGTGTGAAGATTCAAGAAACGACTTCATGAAGGCAGAGCGAGACGTGCGGTGTTTAATGGATATCTTCGGTCAACGCCTGTCGTTATCTAGTCATCCCGCCGTGGGTAGTTATAGTCCTGTTGCAGTCCGCGACAACAACAAGACTGCTGTTCATCGGACAGGACGCTGTGCTCGCCGTCCTGAATGGTGCTAAAGAGATGCGCCTTGTGAACTGGTATGTGCTACTTTAGGCATCATTTCTGGTCACTTACATATTTCTAGAGCTTGCCAGGGGATTAGATGATCATATTCAATTTATCAAATGTGTCTGATGTACTGCTAGTTGTACCATTACAATTCCGAAACTCCTGTTTGCCATAGCAGTAGCACCACTGACTCCATCATGTCTGTCTTTATTACTTCTGGTGAAAATAACCATGCTGGACGCTTGTAATAGTTAGGACCGTCTGTCATGGTTACATCATTTTTGACCAGCTGGTTTTTGGTGGGCACCCTCACGTTTTCACTGATTTTCTCACATGGTACTAAGTCCGAGCCTAACCAGGATCTATCATGATGGTACTAGTACACGTTTACAGGCTTGAACTCCAGGTTGTCCCATACCTGTACCATCCAGCCCAAAAGTGCCATGCACTTTCTTGAAGTGCTTCGGGTTTGGATCAGGTATATTCTTCTTTCTTCTGATGGTGTCTTGCAATGCCCCGGGCTGCTCCTGGGAAAGGAGCATGGATAATCGGGGACTGAGTAGGCATCGCGCATCCTGCTGTTTTTTCAAGAGAGCCAGCAGTCTAGTGAGCCAAAAGCGAAATGATCGCGTAAAAGAGGCATCCATAATTTTTTCCAAAGCAAACACCTCAGAGTCAATTGTGGTGAGTGACTCCTTGCTGAACCTCAGGCTCCCGTACTAATGTTGTCAATTTTGGCAGAGGCTCAAAATCTTAGTTGCTGGACATGTGGCTGCAGTGAATAACTGTTTGAATCTTAAACCAGTCGCCTCTCACAGACTCCTTGGGTCAATCTCTGTGGCTCATGATGTATCCAATGTATCCAGTCTTGTAGACTTGCAGCATGCCTTTAGCTTGGAGACGTCTCCAATTGGTCAAGTCAATGTTGAGATGGGGAGTGGTCCTGGCACTGAGTATGATTTAGGTTTGTGCTCCCTTGAGCATCACAGTCTTTTGAAGTATTTACCAATTGCTTACTCTTAACATTTCAGAGGAAAGAGCCATTCCAATGCGACAAATTCCGAGATTTCTCAAAGTATCAGGCCTTCACCGGATGATTTTAATCATTCTGATAGTGCAGATGTCCTATCATCAGAAATGCCCTCACTAGTACCCGCCTGATCCAGAATCCAATGTGTTCTTTTAACCCTAAGAGACACCCTCAAGACCACCTTGGACTCGTTTAGCATCTGTCAGTTTTATCCCCATCATCCTTCCTTTGAACCAGATCAATTGGTTCAATCCTCACTACTCACAAGAACGTCACCGACAGTTAGTAATGAAGACACTGATTCTTCAGCAAAGGTCTTTGCGCCGCCTTACCCTTTTCCCAACATGTCTATATATCAGCTTATGTCTTGGATGCATTCCAGTGGCAGTCTATTATCAGAAAATAAAGTCTTGCTCCTGGTCAAAGATGTCATTCTGGCGGATGATTTCGACCACAAGGACTTTGAAAACTTCTCGGTGAGGAAGAACTTGTGAGAACTGGATATGGGCAACAGCAGAAACAGAGTTACTTTCCTAGATGACTGGGTTCAGACTGATGTCTCCATTAATATTCCCACAAAGGCCAGGGAAAATAACATGCTACCTTATACTGTCCACGCATTCCATTATTGACCTCTCATTGAAGTCATACGTGTGGCATTTGGGGATGTGCAGGCTAGGGCATACCATCTTTTTCCTTTCAAATGGTTATGGAAGGACCCTCTAAGTGGTCGTGAAGAGCGGATTTATGATGAGCTCTACACCTTGGATACTTGGCTACAAGCTCAGGATGACATTCAACAGCTGCCAAAAGAACCTGGATGTTCACTGGAACGTGTCATCGCTGGTCTAATGTTCTTCTCCGATGCTACTCATCTAGCAAATTTTGGGACTGCCAAGGCCTGGCCTTTATATATGTACTTTGGAAATTTGATGAAATATGCACGATCGTTGCCTATGTCAGGAGCATGTCACCTGGTAGGGTTTTTGCCTTTGGTAAGTGCCCCTGAACGTGCATACATTTTTGCACTAATTGATGATATTAGCTTCCTGACGGTGTCAAAGATGTTTTGAGTAGGCTACCTGGCATTTCGAAAATGGGCATGGTGGCCCTTCACACCCACTGCCGCAGGGAGTTATTTCATTCCTGCTGGGACATCTTGTTGGACGACAATTTTCTGTCTGCATACCAGCACGGCATTGTTCTGAAATGTCCCGATGGAGTGTTGCACAGAATCTTTCCCTGAATTTTCACGTACTCTGCAGATTATCCAGAAAAGTGGGTTACTTCATAGGCCTTATCAAAACATTGAAGAGCTTATAAACTCACAGAGTTCTAATTGCCACTATTAAAGATATGGGCCTGTGTCCATGCCCTCACTGTTTGACACGGAAAAGCCTGTTTAATTTTCTGGGCCGCTGGACAGACATGACAAGTCATGCTGCCAACCTTCATGAGTATGTGATGATAAAGGTTATCCAGGCTCATGCTTTTATCTACATGAATGGAAATACAGTAGACAGTGTCAAGGTTGAGAATACCCTTGGCGAGGGCTCCTGGGTACCTACTCTGGTAAGTGAGACTACTTCATTCCATTTTCTTATTGGCTCACATAGTCTCCCTGCAGAATAAATTTGCCCAGAAACTTGGACCACTCGGCCTTGACTCATTTTGCATGCTCATAGTCGACTTCATGCATGAGTGCAAACTGGGCACCTGGAAGGCGCTGTTCATACACCTTCTTAGGCTCCTCTATGCCCTTCCTCACAGTAGTGAGCTTGTTGTGGACCTCAACAGCAGGTACACAGACTTCATAAGTTGTACTGTTGCCTGCTAATAGGCATCGCCCCTCAACCCTACTGTAGGTTTCGACAGGTCCCAACCTTCGGCAACAGTGTAATTCGTAAGTTCTCAGACAATACATCGGAGATGAAAAGGTTAGCAGCACATGATTTCGAAGACATTTTACAGGTTTTTCCTTGTTACTATCTATCTGTATTTGACCCGCTGACAACTTTTCGTTACCAGTGTGCCATTCCAGTCTTTGACGGGCTGTTCCCTGCTGAACATGATGCACTTGTACAATCCCTGCTGTATTGATTTGCAGAATGGCACGCACTGGCGAAGCTGAGGATGCACTCGGAGTCTACAATTAATTTTCTTGAGAAAACATTCCAGAAACTGTCTCAGAAGTTGTGAAAATTTCAAGACGACACTTGCATGGCCTTCAACACTTTAGAATTACCTAAAGAGAAAGCAGCTTGCCAGTGGGCTGCTCAACACTCTGGAACGAACAGCACCATTCCAGAATCCAACAGTCTGAGGACAAAGAAATTCAACTTAAGCACTTATAAATTTCATGCCATGGGGGACTATGTCGGAACCATCAAGCTCTTTGGAACAACAGATTCCTTCACTACTCAAATTGTACATACCGTCTACATTCATATTATATACCGAAATTAAGTCATGTCAGGGAGAGCTTGCTTACTGAGCACTCAAGGCCTTTTATCCGCTCACCAATAAGTTGGACACCCCAGGGCAGTTGGCCAAGCATGAACACAGGCACCGCGTATTACAGTGAGTAGCAGAAGTTGGAGGTAGACCGTCCTCTAGCAGCCAACCACCGACCAATGCCCCATCATCAGCATCCTATGACAAGCATCACTATATCGCGACCACTTGGAATAACCCTGTCAATATTTTCGCATTTCTCAGAGAAAATGACGGTGATCCTGCCCTTAAGGTAGGAGTCAAATCTTCCTTTGACGGCACTGTATAAGTTACTCATTGTGATGGTCAGAGTTTTTTGCCCAGACTGAGGGACCACATCATCTTTAGGTTGCAAGATCTGGATGTCAGTTGCTGCAACCACACATTCACAGACAAGGAATGGAACTCAGTCATCATTCCCAATAATACAATATACTCCATACAGACTATGCAGGTATACTATATGAACTATGACTTGAGATGCAAGTACAACACGGTCAACCCATGAACCCACAGTGATGTTATGGTGCTTTCAGGGGAGTCAACCCCTAGCCACCCCTACTGGTATGCCCGGATATTGGGTATCTACCATATGGAGGTATGGCTCACCAATGGGGGGCAGCAAGTGAAGTGGCATCTTGAAGTACTCTGGGTAAGGTGGCTGGCAGTCATACAAAGCTATAGCTCTGGAAGTAAGCATGCTCGTCTTCCAAAGATCGGCTTCATGGAGGAGTCCAATCTTGATGCTTTTGGTTTCCTGGATCCTGCACAAGTAATCTGAGGGGCACATCTGATTCCTACGTTTGCTACAGGATGTGGCATAAGTTCACTGCACCATGGAATATCGCTGGCATGTCCTGGGGGACAGCTAGATGACTGGGAGGCATACTATATTGGGATATAAGTGCAGATCTTCCAGCAGCACATCTGAACACTCACAGTTTGAGCCAGATTTGCTGACCACAATATGTTCATGTGGTATAATCACTTGAGCATTGGGCATTCTGAAATGCTGTGGAGGATCACCAGAAATTGTCTGGGCCCTGTGTCAGCGGTACTGGCTGACCCTTTGCACAATGTAATTGAAGGCAATGAGGATGACACGGACCATGAAGACTCAGAGGCCGGTGATGGTGAAGGCCACGAATGCAACAACTTGAATGACTCGGACATGGAGGACAACAATAACAACATCTGAAAAAACTTATAGCTATATACCCAGTGCTTTTTAATATAAAGCACACATAGCACAAACTGGCATTAGAATGCCATTCATAGCCTTCATAGTTCTCATAGCATATAATTTAGGATACATATTCCCTATAGTACAGATATTGTGTTTGATAAAGTTATATACCCATGACTTCTTATTACACGGGTCTCTATAGTTCATGTAGCATGTGATTCATGATACATATTCCCTAGAGTATAAATGGTGTGTTTGATAGAGTTATATACCCATGACTTCTTATTACACAGGCCTCTATAGCTCTTGTAGCATGTGATTCATGATACATTTCCCCCATAGTACAGATATTGTGTTTGATAGGGTTATATACCCCATGACTTCTTATTACACAGGCCTCTATAGCTCTTGTAGCATGTGATTCATGGTACATATTCCCTAGAGTATAAATGGTGTGCATCATAGTTGATATGCACCATGTGTAGCATATCATTTACAATAAATTATTGATACATATTTAACTTCTCATTGCATAGTCTTCATATACTGATCTCAGAAATCTCCAAGACGAAGTTGAACCTGCTGTATTGAAAGCATAGATACTCACCAGCCTGTTTATTTAAGCCTTATATAATGATAGGACTACCTACTGAGTACAGATTCGGAGTAATCAAACTACTACTGGCATACCGAGTCCTCACAGCCGACTTGAGGGATGATCTTCATGACATTAAATGAACCAAAAGACAAGAGCTTAGGAAGACAAGAAAAACAAAAATTAAGTTATCCAGGGTGGAAGGATGCACAAGTTTCAGTACACTTAGCCTATGACCGACCCCTCCAACTCGTGTTCCAGCAGTTGCCCTGTTGACTTGACTTGTACTGATAAATTCCAACATGGTTCCTTGTCTGTGCAATAACCCAGGTCCCCGAGCAAGTTGCGGGCAAATATTTCTGTGCCGGAGTCTCCCAACCTTACTGCAGCAGTAGGCCGGAATGCTCTCTTCCAATTTTTGCGAGTCTTGGGAGCAGCGAGATTGCCTGATGACAGGTTCTGTAGATGGGTTTGGAACCATTTTTCATCTGCATACGTCCAGAACCCCATCCATCGACTAGATGATTCCCACACGTCTTGTGGGGGCCAGCAAGATTCTACGCCGGTCGAGCTGCGTCCGATAAGTGTCCCCAAGTCTCCGGGGGTGACCGAGTCATCCCAGTATCCTTCTGCTATGTCGCCTCGCCCAAAAACAGTGACGTCCGAGGAGGGGCCATCAAGAGCTTGTCGAGCTAGCTCTGGTGGTCCGAATTGCAATGCTAGTCGCCATGCGATGCCACCCATGGTTAAAAATCGCCGCGCATAAGGCCGCCCTAGGAGTTCCCGTACCTGCCATTGATATTGATTCCAAAAATCTGTGGCCTTCAAATTCATCCCTGAGTATTGCATATGGGTGTCGAGGTAGGGTGGGGGTGCGATATGGCGGTGGACTCTGGTGGGATGAGCTAACAATGACCTTACCGGCATCGGGGTCATGATGCGGTAAGATGCGCCTAGGCTGAGCAGGGTAGGGATGGAGTCTGCAGGTGATGCGTTCGGATTGCAAAACAAATCGTAAGCCACTCTGATGGCCGTACGGAATGTCGTGATCAGCCTTCCTAAGATTTGGGGGGTTCCTGAAGGGAAGGTGATACCCGCTAGGTGAGGAGGACTGATGAATCTGACCACGTTGGCCCCAAATGCTTTGTTGATGCGTTGCAGGCCCTCATCAGATGGTACGACTCGGAGTACAGGCAGCTTTGGCACTCGAGAGGTAGCATTTGGGACAGCGGCATGGGTAGCAGATCTGACGGCGGGTGAGATGTCCAGCAGGGAGCGAGAGAACCTTGTCACTGACACTACAGGTGACTGTACCCTGACGTCGGCTACAGTGTCACGGCGGCAAAGAGGCGACAATGGCCCTTCCCACTTGTGTTCGCGCACGCGATGTTGGGATGACAGAAAGGATGTCGCCCTTTTGAGTGAGGGTGCGCTTGATGAAGGACCACTATCTGCCTCGATGCACGCTGTGAAAGATTGTGATGAGCCCGCTACAGGCTTGTAGTGACAGTGATCTTGTTGATGAACCACCGGTCCATGTTTATCGTCCCGCCTGGGTCCGCGATGGCTACTGGTTGCACAGTGAGGCACTGACAATGGCAAGCGGACGATTGGTGGGGAGCTGATGCATGGAGATGGTAGTCGATCACATCGCAACCGCGTATACCCACCATCGAGACCTAACCCAGAAATGCGTGGGGACGGTGCCCGTGCTGTCATAACGCCGAGCGTCACTGCTTGCAGGGTAGGATCGCCGAAGTCCTCCGATGCTATAGGTTCTGTCGGCTGAGAAGAGCACTGAGATTTCGCGATGACGCCACTATCGTGTAAGTGCCCCCTGCCTGCTGCGAAAATGAAGGTCTTTACTGGAGCGGCAGTGTCTACTAATTCAGATATTTGGCTTGCTTCTTTATCTGGCGCTGCAGATGTCATCTTGGCTAAATGTGTAGCCATGTCCGCTTTGGTGATAACCGGTTCTCCCATCTCACTGTTGTCGTCCGGCATTTTCATCACATCCTCCTTGATGATGAAGATATCTCCCATCGGCCGCTTTAGGTGCTCCGCGAAGTAGACTTTCGCCAAGTCTTTGTACAGTTTCTTCGAAATCATCTCCATCTTCCTGCCGTTCATTTTATAGTACTTGGCTTTAGCTTTCGTGGAACCTGCCACTGGTGTAGCACTGGGTGCTACTGACATAGCATTTGGCTGAGTCACCAGATGGATTGCTTTTTTTGTGCTATCCCAATCTCCTCTGACAGGCTGATGCTTCATATGCTGCAGGTCATCGTAGTCGTACGCCCTCAAGCCACACGGATCGAACGCGCCTGTGTCGGTGGTGTACCATTGGTAATGAATTGGGACGCGATCGTTGAGGAGATTACGCAAGTTGTCGTATGATATCGAGTCAAAACGTACTATGCATCCTCGAAAAGAGCAGCAAGGAAGCCCAAGGTCGCTGATTTTTTCAACATGAGAGACTAAGTTGGGTCGTGTTTTCCAGTGTGAGTCTCTAAGCAGGTGGTACGCGATGTATCCGTAAGCATCAAGAATCCGCCTCCGAGTGTCTGCAACCTTTGATGCTAGGGCTTCCTCCAATACAAATGCGTCGTTCAGCCAAGTCAGAGAAGGGCTTTGAGGTAAGGGGAGTGCGGAACGGTACTGCGTCCTCACTGCTTGTAATAGGGTCCTCACCACAGCCCATGTCTCTATGATGCTGA
The DNA here is from genome assembly GCA_016628085.1 of Suillus occidentalis. Lineage (NCBI taxonomy): Eukaryota > Fungi > Basidiomycota > Agaricomycetes > Boletales > Suillaceae > Suillus > Suillus occidentalis. Next base: position 16,073 of record JABBWB010000300.1, read on the forward strand.
CATGAGCCTCAGCGGAGAGGTACCATCGGAACTCTCTATAGTCTCCCCAATGTTTTCCTGGAGTCCAAGTGGCCGCCACCCATTGTCCAGCAGGAAAACGCTCGCTGTGAGGAGCAGTAGGGATGTAAGAACGGTAGGGGCGACCGCTATCCCAGTAGTCGGTGTTAATGGACCAGTCGTTGTCGCGTAGCACCCCGCAGTTGAAAACTTTGTCCGTCCTCAAACTCGGCTCGATAGGTGGTGGGCCTACTCTAGGCTGGTCGTGGTTGATAGCGACCCAACAATAATCCTGCCCTTGCGTGGTCCTACTTATAACCGTCCACCGTCCCACCTGCTCTCTCACCAGACGTCGGAGCGCAGAATCGTTTGAAGTCCTAGAATGATTGTTCATGATGATATTCGCCTGGCTGCCTTCCGAGTCAAGAGATGACCGTGGAAACGTCGTCGTCGTTCCAAGATCAGAGGGCCCGAGAACAGAAGAGTGGAAGAGATGGAGAGACAATATACAATAAGTAGACAATCAAAGTCTGGGAACGTCGTCGTTCCAAGATCCAAGACGATTAAGATTTGACTACAACTTGACGTAGTCTGTAGATGAGATGAATGAGGCCTCCTGTTGCTCCTGGGAACTTAATGCCCTATCACCACATTACATAAGTAAGGAGTAGGAACATCGCAGTGGTTTAACTTTTAAGGATTCATGTAACGAAGCAAACATCATAATCTCAACTCACATGATATATAATGTTACCATATACATTGGTAGGTATGATGGTCGATAAAATTATTGATCAGGAAGTACTCGCATCGATCAAGAACGTTGTTCGATGACCATGCACGATTAGCCCTTCGACCAAACCTTGGTACCAACTGACATGTTCGAAACATAGTATCTACCTCAATAATTGAGGTATCTCGAACACCATTTCGGTAACTTCGGGAGATAGGATACATCCCAGAATTTGGATCTTTGTTTCGAGGTCGCGAAAACCATTCGACATAGGCGAGGTGTCCAATTTGTCTGGTGACACCCATCTTCAGCGAGGTGTTCATCAGGAATGCGGAAAATTACTTTAAGCTGGGCAACTCGTTTTCCTACCAGTAGCTTCAATCATGATGCTGAGTAATGAAACTAAGATGACATACCTTCAATGCCAGTCTCTTCGTGCTCTGACTCATTGACCAATACAGTGTCAAACCGTGCATCCAACTCTCCTTCGCCACTACGCCTAGATCTTTTTCGGCTCCGCATGTGCAGTGTGCAAAACGGTAGATTCAGTATCAACTTGCAAATTCGGGACTGCAAAATTGACACGATACCACACATCAACCCCTTCTAAGCCTCGTAAGATGTTGACATTGCGAGCTGCTCGTCGACGATAGGCAGTAGGCTGGAGCTGGTTCGCAATGAACTCCCCAAGGGAATTCTTGAAATGCGCTGCCCCAAACTGATCTTCTAGGACACGAAATGACACCACATGAGCGGAAGGGTTCTTTGCAAGGTATACACCAGGTGGCAGAAGCCTTCGCCAACGAGCGCGAGGCTTCGGTATTTCTCCGCAGTCTCCATTGAAGGACCAAGTCAAACGCAGCCATCGTCTCCTGTCGCTCTAGCCATCTCATCATCTGTTCCCAAAATTCTTTCTTATTGGTCGCCTTGTACACATCCTTCGCAAAATCTATGTGCAGGCGCTCGGTAGCCTCGGTATTGTAGTTATCAGTTGTACCAAATCGCCGGATGGAATCAACATAGTGCTCGAGCGAATGCAACTTTGCGAAGTTAAAGTCTTCAATGTTGCGTGCACCGAGGTTGATGAAAACATCCTTATTGTCGTGGAACTGATCCAACGCATCTGCGAGATACCCAAGAGTTGCCTCTGTGTGGCTCTGGTATTGAGCGATCTCAAGGAAGTCCAGGAGGCTCCGGGTGGCACGAATCACCCCAGCGGGTGCACCAGGGGCATCAACAATGCACCCAAGGAGTTGCTTGCATATTTCGCGATGTTCCGGACCAGAAACCTGGGTAAGACCAGTGATACCATTTGCGAAAAGACGGACCCCGTGCGCACGAGGCATGCGCTTAAAGCGAGCGTCCAACTCTGCATCACCGATGAGGGTCCGGAGCCATCCACATAGATGTTTGACAAGGCCTTGGTAAATCTGATGAAGGATATCCGGAGTGATGGCATCGTGAATATTGCAGTGCAACAGCCCGATGAAGAAAGGGCCGGGAAAGAGGTTTAAGCCGTGATCCTTCAAAGCCGCATATGCACGGGCTCTCGTTGATTGCCGACTAGCGCGGTGGATGGTACGAATCGACTGCTCCTGATGTCTTGGATCTCCGATGACATGTTCACCCAGCTCATCCTTCGATACAGAGCACTTAGGACATGTTTGTGAGTAGCGGGTGCATGTCACCAATGCTTGCTCCGGGTAATCCGCCACATAGGCAGCGACAACAGGAAACCCAAGGCGCACTACCCCATCTCCGCTTGTGAGCTCGATCCCATCTGTAGGAGATACGGCACGCAGGGAGCTAGTAACAACTCCCATCGCATAGTGGAATAACTGTGCACGAATAAGGCGGGCATTGTCTGTTGAAAGATCCTTCCCATCTAGAGAAACAGTCGGAAGGTACCCAATAAGCTTCTGGGCACGAAAGGACGGTTTGCGACGGATAGACTTCGAGATATTGCCAATAGTGAGGTAGACCGGGTATGCGGTTTTGTCCCCTCGAAATTGGCAAAGCTGGGTCTTGTCAGAACTGAGAATGACAGGAACAAGGGTAGCGCCATCTGGAAGAAGTGTCTGAATTACATTCAACACACTGCCAAAGAGGTTGACCAAATCACGAACCTGCGTTTCCCATGCCCAATCACCACTCATCAACTCATCATAAATGCGTTCAGATTTCTCTTCATCTGCAAAGCGGCGTTCGGGCGCATAGGTAAGGTGCTCGAGATAGGCGGGGTTAGCCCACAACTCTTTGATAGATTCGACAGGATCTCGCATAAATAATTCGAATTCTTCATTGATTCCCGATATCTGAATAACACTGCGTCGCCACGGGGTAACACCAGGGAGTTCGTGATCAATCTTTTGGTGAAGAGCACAAGCATTCTTGTAGGATAGTCCAAGTTTATTGGTCACCTAGCATGGACGTAAGAATCAAACATAAATGCAACTGCAGTGCACTTGCCTTGTCAATGGACAAAAAATCTGTGAGGGCGTTTTGACTTGGCCCTTGCTCGATTGCCCATCGAGCTACCTCATAATCACCTTCATCGAGAAAAGGGTGATACTGATTAACCTCGCTCTGAAGGTCACGGCAGGTCCGCATATATGTTGCATGAGTAGCAACATCACACCGCAAGACCCGGCCTGCTTCTGGATGTCTCTCCACTACGAGTATGGGGTCCCCACAGTCATTGCGCTTAGCTTGATGGGACAGGCCTGCAGAAGCGCGAGATGGGGATCCAGCCTTGTGTTGCAAAACCTCAATCTCATCTAACTCGGCTTCATCCACATCGCCGCCATCCTGATTTCCGAGATGATCGTCATCTTGGTCGCCCAGCTCACGATAATCTCTCATCTCGACATCGTTCTAAGGATTGCACATGGTTCGCACCCACTTGCAATTTGGGGCCAGCGCGATGTGCACATTAAGACGGGAGCGAGTCCTGAAGGTTCTCTTGCAGGAGGGGCAGTGGACGATGGCTGTAGACACTTGCATGTTGACGCCAATTACTAGAATAGCTGGAGTGATGAATTTGAGCGATGTATGGCACACTTTGTCATCGAATGAATTAACTAAAAGCCTAGGAACGTCGTCGTTCCAAGACTCTGTTTAGATGACGGGAGGATTGAAGGAAAAGTGTGGAGAAGGTAAGGACACGGGCTATGGTGTAAGACCCTGAATTGACTAAAAGCCTAAGAACGTCGTCGTTCCAAGACCTGTTTAGATGATGGGAGAATTGAAGGAAGTGTAGAGAAGGCGAGGACTCAAAGCCTAGGAACGTCGTCGTTCCAAGACTCTGTTTAGGACGGGAGGATTGAAGGAAGTGTGGAGAAGGCAAGGACACGGGCTATGATGTAAGACCTGGAGTGCCCACTGGATCGGGGAATGCCTTGAGCCACCCAAACATCACGTGACAGGAAATGACATGAGAGTGGTCTCTCGTGGGGAATCAGACAAGATGCTTCAAGGAAAGGGGGAGGGGGGTAAATGAATGAGATTTATGCAGACCGCATGTCCAAAGGAGAAACCATGATCACCGAGTGTTGCCTGATGTTCAGCGAGAAGGCGCTCGGAAGAGGTCTGAGTGAACGGTCAAGAATTAAGTCTATGCTAGAAGGTCCACCGGATTCGAGGTGGTGCTTGTAAAAAATCCAGGAACGCCTGGTATTCCAGAGCACTGGATTTTTGGTCAAGATGATGAGCTGTTGGACCTAGGGGTCCTGATGAGCAAAATCGGACTCTCATCGATGACTATGATCCAAAGTATCTCCGTCGTATGATGATGTTGTTGTTGTTGTTGTCGTCGTACTGGTAGTAGATTGAGTTCGTACTGGAAGACTCAGAATGCCTAGAGTGCAGACGGCTGAACCATATGCGAAAAGCCAGGCCTCTCACACGGGGTTGGGACACTGAGTGGGTCAGACTGAGTTGAATACGAATGAGATTATATTAATGACGCGAGAAGGCAAAGAGCAAGCCGAGAGATAAGATACTTAGGAATCCGAGAACGTCGTCGTTCCAAGAATCCAAGTCAGTCGCGGAGGTGATGGTTTAAAATCCGCATTGGTTGAAATTCCAGGTAAACATCCATGTTCAGTGTACGAGGTTCGAGGTTCGAGGAACAAAATTCAAGGAGAACTTGAAATCAAGAGAAGTTTAGTACTTGGGTATCCGGGAACGTCGTCGTTCCAAGAATCCAACAAGGTCATGAACGAAATCGTGAAAAGCTGGTTGAGAATCCGGGAACGTCGTCGTTCCAAGATCAATATTCAATCCAGGCAAGTCAAAAGTAAGCGGTGGACAAGACTTGGAGATGACAAGACTTGAGAATCCAATATGACATTACATAATCAAGCTTGTCATGTAAATTTACTCGCAGGTGATAGCTAGAGAGAACTGCGGGACTCTGTTCAATTGAAACGAATGATATTGCAAGTAGTGAAGTACAAAATTAATGATAGTGATAGGCGCTGGCCTAAATTATCGACTACTGACTAGTATAGGTCCCAGGTTGGGGCGCGAGCATTGTCGTATCCTAATTTCTTGAACAATTCCTGCGCATAAGGTTCTGAAGGCCCGTCCGACTTTGCTGGTCGAAAGCAAGTTTTCCAAGTTCTCCGGGATTTGGGTGCTTGAAGATTCCCGGACGACAAGTTCGCCAGATGGAACTGGAACCATGCTTCGTCAGCGTCCGACCAAAACCCTTTCCACTTCTTGGAAGAATCCCAAACGTCGTTTGGAGGCCAGCAACTCTCCGAGCCTGAACTACTACGACCCAGCAAAGTGTTGATTTCCTCGGGAGTTACGAAGTCGTCCCAAAGATTTCCGACCGATTCCCCACTTCTCCATAGAGTGACGGCTGAGGAGGGACCCGCCAACGCTTCTTGGACCAGCATGTTAGGGCCAAATTGCAAGGCAATGCGCCACAGGATCCCTCCTTGCGTGAGGAAACGACGAGCGAATGGGAGACAGAGAAGTTCCCTAACCCGGGCTGTGTACATGGTCCAATATCCCGGATTTTGAAGATCAAATCCTTGGAATACGTTCCTCCTCAATAGATACGATGGCGCGACTGCGAGATCTTGAGGCTCCGTGTTGGGCAACGGTGCAAGGATTTGGAACGGAGCCCCAGATCTAAGCAGAGTCCGTATAGAGTCTGCTGGAGATGAGTCTGGGTTGGAAAGCTGGTCGTAGACGACCCGGATAGCAGATCGGAAAGACGTGGTCAAACGCCCCGAACGCAGCACAGCTGGAGCCGCAGGGAAGGTGATCCCCGTCATGAACACTGGTCCATCTGTCTGCAGCTCGTCGGCCTGATAAGACTCTGCGATGAGTGGTAACCCAACTTCCACTGAAACCGGGGGGATTCGAACAAGTGGCGGTGGGAGTTGTTGAGCTATCGAGAGCTCAGGCGCAAGAGGTGAGGCCGCAGGAAATGTCGCAACATTGTGTATTCTATCCATAAGCGTGGGTGAGGCCGCAGGGGGGAAAGCCATGATGTCTTGAAGCCTGCTCAGCAGAGTCGGGCGTGAGGACGTAAGGGGCGCCGCCATCCGTGGTCTCTTATTCTCTCCAGCTCTGGATGGTGACGATACAGATGAGATCGTGCGCTTCCTCGAGCTGGAGGAATCATCATCGAGGAATGCCGAGCGTTCCTGACGATGTGGGGGTGGAGGACACAAAGACGAAGGAAATGCGGAAGGACTCGCATATTGGGGGAATGATGTCGTCGGAAGGCACCCATTTGCCACTGACATGGTCCCTGCGCCATCAGGGCGCCTATAATGAGCGGGTCTGCGATACTCGATGTAATGGGCAGGTCTACAACTATCCACAGAGTGAGAACGGAAGTAAGCTAGAATGAAAAAAAGACTTACGAATCATCGCGACCATGGTGCCTAGAGCTGTTCGATTCCATCTGATTGGTTCGATCCTTCCTGATTTCGTGGTGTCCCACAGTTTCAACCGTGTTCGATGGTGGAATTGCAACTGCAGGTGACGGTAATGGGGGGCGGGGTGAAACTAGAGCAAAATCAGGCGCCCGAGGAGCTACAGGAGAGCCAAACGAAAAGGGAATATCGTCTTCTTCTCCTAGGGAGACGGCAGATTCGGCCCCAGGGGATCTTGACCGCACGGGGGATGACGATGCTAGGCACTGTTGCGCGTGGGGTCACTGAACGTTCGCTCGGCGCTGAACGGGACTCCATGGTCAACGTTGAGGCTGGAGAAGAATCCTCGGTGGCAGGTGCGGGTTCGTTGAGCGGTGAAGAGGAGGACTCCCCTGTCGTCGGGGCTGGCGTCGCTGCTGATGGGGCGGAAACCGTCTTCACGGGTTCATCAATTTCGATATTCTCAACTGTGGGAGTGAAGGAACTTACAGTTGGTTGATCCGCCAGCTCAAGCACATGGGCAGCCATCCCCTTCGTGTTAATGACAGATCCCGCAGCCTGAGGTGCAACGTCATCCTTCACAGATTCATCAGTTTTGATATTCCTAAACGTGGGGGTCGATAACTTACTTTCGGTAGAGCTGCTATCCCAAGCACATAGGCAGCCATCTCCTTTGCGCTGATGACAGATCCCACAGGTGCAACATATTCATCATCCTCTCCTTCATACTCGTAGGCGACGTATACATCCCTCGTTGATAGCTTCAAATGTTCTGCCGCGCACCAGTTCGACAGTTCCCTGTATGCGTTTTTCGAGATTTCTTCCCATTTGTCGGTCTTGGACCTCCCACTAGCTTTGAAGTACTTCGCCTTTTGTCGTGCAGGTGGAGGGACGGCTGGAGAAGACGTAGAGCTGGCACTTGGCGCTCCTGCAGGCCGCTGCCATTCATGTTGATTCTGTCTTATTTTCTGAAGGAAGTCGTAGTCCTGGGCCCTAAGTGCTTTTGGGTCAAAAGGTCCAGCGTCGGTGGGGAACCACTGATAGTGTACAGCAACGCCACGAGAGAGTAGATCATACAATTCTGAGGCGAAAATATCCCTCTTATTAAAATCCACGATGCATCCGATGGTGTAACAGGAATCAAGGCCGGTGCTGATTATGCTGGGTATGTGCGCCTGCAAGCCAGAGCGTGTGCGCCAACGCGGGTCTTGACGTATGTTGTAGACTATGAACCCGTACTGGTCCAGTATCTGTCGGCGCGCGTCACCGACTTGGGCAGCTAACGCCTCTTCGGACGGGAATGAATTGTCTATCCAATCCAACCTCGACCTTGCGGGGATGATGTACTTAGGCCTGTAGGTTGAAACGACTGCGTCAAAGAGCGTGTTAGCACACGCTTGAGTCGATAGAAGCTTAGCGCGCATCTCCGAAGATAGGTGCCAGCCTCTGGGCCCTGAAATGCCCCAATCACTGCCTAGAGGCCAGGCAGTAGCGATCCAACTGCCGTCCTGGAATAGTCGATTATTTGGCTGAGTACTGGCAGGAATGTGCGGTCGGTAAGGCCTCAGGTTGTCCCAGTGGTCTGGAGTAGTTGACCAGTCATGGTCTTGGAGGACGCCGTTGCTGAAGATTTTGTTCGTTCTCTTGTCAGGTCGCGGAGGGGCTGGTCCTACTCTTGGTGTTGGGGTATTGATGGCTACCCAAACGTACTCCTGACCATCGGTTGTCCTTTTGATCACTCTCCACCGCGAAGATTGTTCGTCTACCAATCGCTGAAGTGGCAAGGATTGTCCTCTAGTACGCGCATTGGACATCATGATAACGTCGGGGGGAGTGAGTCAAAAATTAACGTGAAGTCGTAAAAAACCCAGGAACGTCGTCATTCCAAGGTTATCGATAAGAGGCTACGAAGCTTGGCGCGGGGGGAGAACGAAGAACGAAGAAACAAATTCGCAATGAAGATTGAAAGCCCAGGAACGTCGTCGTTCCAAGGTTCTCGACAAGAAGTTACTATGAAGATTCCGGGAACGTCGTCGTTCCAAGAGTCTGTCACGGTGTAGTAGAGGTAATAGGTAAAGAGAGAGCAAAGGTTTGCAGTCCCTATTAAGCTTGCTCGGCGATTGCCAGTGGACAATACTTGTGGTCTCAGTGGATGAGCTAATTAGTGCCACAATGTTTGATCGATGATCCATTAATATTACATAACGTGACTTGATCATTGAACGGCACGTGACACTATGCTTATTGCCCTTGATCAGTATACGATACTGTCCTACCAGTACTCTGACCTGCGTTGATACGACGATGATTATTTGGAATATAATTAATATACTTAGCTAGAGAGTACATGAATATTTGACTAATACAAGCGCTAATAAAATATGTCGTTTGATTTCTGGGCGCAGTGAGGGGCAAATTGAGATTTTCATGTGCACGAGCAAATACAAATGTAGTAGTAATGCTTAATTTACTCTAAGGTGACTAGAGAGAGCTGAATGCTGAGGGACTCCGTCAAATCGAAACAAATGACATTGTGCAAGTAACGAACGTGAAGTACAATTATATGATAGCCTAAATTAAGATCGTCACCCCCCAGTCAACGTACTATATACATTAAACATCGCATATTCAAAATCAGTGCAGGGTGTAGCTAAGCACTAGTACCGTATTTTTCCAGGTCCCAGCAGGGGTCGCAATCTTTAGGGTGCCCCAGTTGACCGAATATGTGACGAGCGACAGCGTTAGACCCGCGATAGGCCGGATTGTCCGACACACTTGCTGGAGCGGATTTGAAGTGCTTCCTCCATTCTTGACAGTTTTTGGGGGCATCGGGGCGGGAAGCTGAGAGATTGGAGAGGTGTGATTGGAACCACGACTCGTTGTCATCCGACCAGGACCCTTTCCACTGAATAGATGCATCCCAGAGCTCATAAGGGGGCCAACAAGAGACTGTTCCTGCGTGATTGCGACCAAGAAGGACGCCTATTTCCGCTGCCGTTACGATGTCGTTACAAAGATCACCAGACACGGCCCCGCTTTGCCAGGTAGTAGCATATGAAGAAGGGCCTGCTAGCGCCTGTGCGACGAGGTCAGCTGGACCGAAGTGAAGAGCTAATCGCCACAATATTCCTCCCAGCGACAAGAAGCGACGAGCGAAGGGTTTCTTGAGCAGCTCTTTGACTCTCACTGTATAAGCGTCCCAGTACCGGGGGTTCTGAAGATTGAGGCCTATGTACTGATCGCGAGTGGATAGATAGGCCGGTCGAGGGCCAGGCGATTGAGGTGTCATGTCTCCGAATGGTACCATAATCTGGTAAGGTGCTCCAGATCTAAGCAGGCCTGGTATAGAATCCGCTGGGGAGGCGGTGGGATTGACGAACATGTCGTAGGCGATGCGTATGGCTGATCGAAAGGTCGTGATTAATTTGCCCGTACGCTGGGCTGCAATGGTGGGGAATGTGACACCGGCCATAAAGACTGGTGGACTTGTGAGTTGCAACTCGTGTATCCTGTAAGCGTCATTAAAACACTGCAAAGTCTCGTAAGAAGATATTGAAACTTACAACTGAGAAAGTTGTTGCGGTATGGGTGTCGATGAAGAAGTGTCCTCTGTGACCTCTGGGGCGGACGAGGGGGACACGCCGACGTCTGGTATTGGACTATCCTGGAGGAGAGCCGGTGCCTCGCTGATGATTTGTTCAACTCCACAATGCCTCTTGGCCTCAGGAGTTGAAGAAGAGCTAGCAGAGAGTGTGCGCTTCCTGGAGGGGCCGCCTTCTTGCAGCATCACTCGCTCATCACCAGGCGGGGAAGGAGCAAGTGGACTGTGGTGCGTCGCAGTCCGTGCTGTCGGTTCAGCTACGATAGAGGAAAGGCGTTCTTGGCCTAGATCGTTCAGAAAACCAGCCGCAAGGTCTAATTCCTCCCGGGAGAGGGCGGTTGGCGAGGTCTCGTGTGCGCCGTGGTCTGGTTCAAGTTCTTCGATGTGAGCAGAGGACGATTCCCCTTCGTCTTGGGAGACCTCAGTGTTCACCGCTGCCAGATCCACATCGATGACATCGACTTCAGCGTTATCGTCCGATATATCTTGGAATACCAAAAATATTTCGCCCGAGGGTGATTGCTCACTCTTTGTCGCGCACCAGAATGCCCAATGTTTGTACTCTTTCCTAGAGATCTCGGTCCTCTCTCCGCTGCTACTGACCCTATAGAAAGTACCCTCCCCCGCAGCTGGCAAAGTAATGACTCGATGGTCCTCCGGTGAGAAAGACTTGTCCCTTGGTCTTCTAAGTTCATCGTAATCCTTAGCCTTGAGCCATTTCGGGTCAAAGGGGCCAACGTCCGTAGGAAACCATTGGTAATGAATTGGGACTCGATGCTCAATAAGCAAGTACAAGTCGTCAAAAGCCAACTTCTTGAAATCTACTATGCACCCTCGATGTGTGCATTCGGCAAGACCGGCAGATATTATCAGATCCTTGACGGTTGATAAGTTCGGATGTGTTCTCCAGCAAGGACGTTTCTTGATGTGAAACGCTATGAACCCATACTGCTCCAGTATGTGATATCGGGCTTCTGCGACCTTCACAGCTAAGGTCTCCTCTGTGTAGAACTGATCACCTAACCAGCGTAAGGAGAGAGCGGGGGGGAAAGTGCACTTGAGGTTGTAGGTGGAGATGAGAGCGTCAATTATTTTTCGCGTGTCCTCACGTATCCTAAAAATTGTTTTGCGAGTATCTAACGTTAAACTCCAACGCATGCGGTGGTTACGAACACCCCAATGCGAGACCCAAGGACCCGCAGGGAAGTTGGCGTCATTGCCAGAGTTCGAAGGGATGAAAGCGCGGTACGGGCGATCGCTCGACCAGTAATCAACTGTCGTAGACCAATCATTCTTGCTGGAGACCAGGGGCGGCGCCGGACCTATCATGGGTTCGTCGCTATTGATCACTACCCAGCGGTATGCCTCTCCCGGCACTGTTCTGGTGATTACATTCCACCGCGCCAAATTTTCTGTCACCAACCACTGGAAAAGGGAAGGTTGCACAATGCGCGACTTATTCATAGGTGTATCTTCGAATGAAACTCGGGAACGTCGTCGTTCCAAAGCTCAGGCAATAGTATGGGTATGATGCGTAGAACCCGGGAACGTCGTCGTTCCAAGATTGAAGCGATAGTATTGGTATTGGCGCAGATGTTTAGAATCCAGGAACGTCGTCGTTCCAAGGTTCAGATGATGGTATTGGTATGTGCACAGATGTTTAGAATCCAGGAACGTCGTCGTTCCAAGGTTCAGATGATAGTATGTGAGGTGGAGAAGGAAACAATCCGGGAACGTCGTCGTTCCAAGATTTAGACGATAGCAGGGTTATGGGAAAGAGATGTTAAGTTGGCAGAAAGGTCCTTATATTGAACGCCGGCTATGGCCGAATCATTGTGTGGACTCAGGCCGTCATGCATTCATGAGTGGTCAAAGTAGTACTGTGGATTGGAGACTCGTATTGTCCAGCTTACGTGATAGCGATTATCTCGTACATGATTTTATGTAATTGGCTGGCTCCGCTACCATTAACATTGTCCCTCAGGCCTCACTGAGACTTAGTATCCAATGACTTCTCTCTTGGCTTGCACTTCGACTTCAAGCGTCACCATACGCAGTACACTCAGTGTGTCTCGATCTCGTGTGAGAGGCCTGGCTTTCCGCACGGGGTCCTTTATCGCCTGGACTTAGACATTCTGAGCCTTCGAATGTTGCGGATTTCGCATGTCCCAGTCCAACTTCCTGTCATCTCAAGATGAACTCTACGTGTCTGAAGCAGTCAAGGACGGCTTCAGTTACAGATGGTTCCTTTCCTCAGTACTTTCTCCTCAAGTTGATGGTGAACACCAGGAATGCTCGGCGTTCATGGATTCTCCTTACCCACCCTCTCCATATCGATCACAACAGGAACGTGTCTAGTTCTCTACGATAGGCCGCCATCCTTTTGTCCTGACCTCGCTATAAGCTCATCCCAACTTCCCGCCATCTCAAGCTGAACCCTACGTATCTGAAGCAGTCAAGGATGGCTTCAGTTACACGTCACTGGCAAATTTGGTTTCAGGTTTTTCAATACTTCTTGTTCCCTCAGCACCACCTGCCGATCCGGACTCTGCTAATGCAGATGGCGAGATCTCTGCCTATTCCTCAGTACTTTCTCCTCAAGTTTATGGTGAACACCAGGAATGCCCGGCGTTCATGGATTCTCCTTCGTATCCCCCGTCTGCAGAAGGCTTGAGCAATACCCTCCCTCTCCATATCGATCACAACAGGGGGTTCTCGGTTGACTTCGAACATCCGTCTCGACTCACCCGATTTCGATTTTCAACTACCCTTGGCAGTCTCCTGACCCTGTATGAGAGGCCAGGCTTTCCGTGCACCTTCGACTCGCCAGAAGCAGCGGAGGGAATTAGGTGCTTGTCGAGGACGTCGAGGATATCCTCGCAGATTTTGGCGAGCTCGCCTTCGATCTTCTCCCTGTAACCCTTGATCATGGCCACTTGAGCTTCGTTACCCTCTGACTCCTCCTTTTGCTCGATCGAAGAGACAATGCACCACGATGCACGACGTGCACCGTGCGGGGTTTCTGATTATCTTAGAACGACTTTGTCGAATCCGAACTCAACCACTCCACAGCCATCACAAAGGTGTAAAATTGTCGACCTCGCTACTATAAGCTCATTCCAACTTCCTGTCATCTCAAGAGAACCCTACGTGTCTGAAGCAGTCAAGGATGGCTTCACCTACAGATGGCTCCTTTCCCCAGTACTGTTTCCTCAAATCTATGGCGAACCCCCCCCCCCCCCCCCCCCCCCCCCCCCGTCGGTCTGCAGAAGGTCTCGCGGTGCCTCGTGCACGCGTAAGATTCTGCGTGTTTACAACACACTTAGCTACTAGAGGGTACATTAAATTTACAAACACCATCTCAATATTCAAGTACATTAATTGTTGTGCGCGTCTTCGTCATTGTCAGAAGTGCGAGCACGTTTCGTCCTATTTGCCTTGCTTTGCACTGCAACTCGAGCATCCTTCTTCATCTTCTTGACTTGCCTGCAAAACACGGATGCAGCCCCCCTCGACATTCCAACATCCCTAACATAGAAATCAGAGTCAAAATTGGCCGTCGCTGTTAGATACGTGATGCCTTCACGGCACAAAGCGTTCAGATACTGATTGAAGTTCATTGCTGGAAAACGACGGTGGATGACATCGATCACGTCATTGATGGTCCGCTGCGGTTCATCATCGGACTCGTTGTCCGTCTCCAAGCACATTGCGTGTGAGCGTTTGACGCTAGACCGCATTGGATAACTTTGACTGGCTGCCTCGCTCCTGCCAGTGTTCTTCGAGATACATTTCTAGGAAAGAGATATCAAGTTAGAATGACCTCGTCTCATAGCAGAACAACGTACAAGGTTCAATATCTCGATGTTTACGACTTTCTCCTTCCTGCCCGAGAACCGCTTTGCTCTCGCTGACTTGAACGCATTTTCAAGATCAAAACAAGTTTTCAAACGAGCCGGCAGATCTGAACGACGGTCCGTCGACAGTCGCCAACCAAGCTGACTATCTTTGGGTACGATATCCATATAGGCATGGATGCGGTCAAATATGTCAGAGAAAAGGGTATTATCTGCAAACCCGACATCAACATAAGCAGTTGCAATGTCAGCATTGGTTGTATGCTGGGGAATGCGAAAATTATCTGGTTACAAACATTCGTCGGTACACATTCAATGATTGAGCATGACACTTACATGTGAAACCCCGAGAGTCGCCATGTGCATCAGCGGGGAGCTCGGGGAGTTCTTGTCTGGCCCCAAGTAGATAAGCGGTAGTCTGAGCTCGTCTGCGTCGTGCGGAGTCGGAGATGGCTTCGATCGTTTCATCGAGGCTTCGATTGGACAGTATTTCGCGGTCTAGAGAATTTGTAGGGGAGAGAGACTTAGACATCGTGCAACATTGTTGATCGTCCTCGAGTTGCCCCTCTGTTATATCATGAAGTGGCGTAGCAATGACGCACGTTCAAGGTAAGATAGGCTCCGCTCGCACTAGAGGTCCCAAGAATGCTGTAAGATTATTATGTATCACCAAGTCATCGTTTGGAGTCGTTGCCGGTCACATGAGAAAGGTCCCCACTCTCCTCAATCAGATACGAACTAGCATCCTGACGACAAGGGTGGAGTGCTGCCGTAGTTCCGGTAGAACAGCAAAAGTTATTGTTGCTTTTGGAAAATTTTAATCGGTCACCATTTGAACTGACAAGTCTGACGCGTCCTGACTCTGATGAAGCGAAGGAGACGAAATGAATGTATGATCTCATAGACAAGTAGATACACCGCTGTTGTGGTTGATGGGCAATAAACAAGACTGTTGAAGGCCGAAGAAGACTATGGGAACGTAGAGCTCAACGCGAAGGGACGGCGCTGTAGGGAACTGTAATTAAAGCTATCCTTGACTGCTTCAAATACGAGGTGTCCATGTTTGTACGACGGGAAGTTGGAATGAGCTTAGAGCGTCTTCAAAGACAATCAAAGACCCTGCACGGAAAGCATAGCCTCCCACACAGGGTCTCGAGATTGAGTCGGACATGAACGATACGATGTGTGACAACCGTTCCTCAAAGATTTGGCGTGCTTGAACCCCAGGACTGAAGGCGATCCCAGCGAGCGGCGGTGTGGTAAGAGGTGTAAAAAGTCGACGCGCGTCGCGCGCGCGTAACAGATAGTATCTGAGGGACCCAGGAACGCCAGGCGTTCCGGAGGGTTTCAGCGAAAGGGAAGCGTGCTGAAGATTGACCCTTCGACCTATCGTAAGTGATCTAGAGTCCAGACGGCTGTTCGAAGGCGACAAAGGACCCCGTGCAGAAAGCCAGGCCTCTCACACGAGGTTGGGACATGTGCTGAGTGTACTGAGTATGTAATTATATAGGTGACGCGAGAAGTTAGAGAGCAAGCCAAGAGAGAAGCTGCGCTGCTTAGGAAACCGGGAACGTCGTCGTTCCAAGAATCCAACGGAGTCATAGATAAGATCATGATCATGAAGAGTCGAAGAAGTCCAATTTTCGGTTATCACCGCTGCTTGCGGCACGTGTATTCTTACTATTTGATATTACAACTTCCTGTGCCAGATGAACGTTGAAACGCCTCATAGTAGGGTATCTGTTGTCTACAGTAGATTACATGTCAGGGATTCAGTGGTGGTTTTTCGATAATATAATCCGGTTGTATTATGTAGTTGATTATATCTAATTGTATCTAGTTACTGTCCGATTTGGCGCTTCGCTGATCCTCTTAGTCATGATGATCACTGAGGGGATCTCATCCTCGAGCTGGCCTCGAGTCACGGAGTGTAAGTAGCACAAGCCGCATGGCGAATGGGTGCACCGTGCAATAAAGAATTATCCTGACCATACTAGTACTATGTACCGGCTGAAAATAATGATTATATTAATCATAGTACATAATTCCAATCCGATGGCTCCGCGTTCCACCAAGTTGGGCTTTTCCGCCAGCTGATACCCACTTAAAGTCCCCGAATCGGGAAACATTGACTAACGGCGCGGTCACGGATGCGCAATCAATGCATGATGAACTGATTTAGTTAGCTCCCCTGATTATTTCCGCAAGGAATATGGTCAACTTAACAGGCGAGAACTTCACACAGTGAATTTAATTGATTGCTACTGATTGGTATCCAACTCTCCCTCTCCTTTATACACGACAGTGTACTTCTAGCCAAACTGTCTTCCCGCATTCACGATAGTTTCCAGAAACCGCTGTCCATGGGCATTGAGGATGCCACCGGCTCAATACCCCTCAATGCCCAATGGCGCTTCTTGTTCCTAGTGCGAACCACGACCAAGATCAGGGTTTGGGGCAAGACCGTTGGAATCCCAGACCTGTTTTTGGAATTCCAAGACAGCAATGGTGATGCGAAGGCATTCTGGATCATCGAAGTCACCTTCACACAGACCGACGAAGATGTAATGACAAAAATCCAGGGCTACATGGAAAAATGCAAGGATCTTGTCTCCATTACCGTCATCAACGCCCGTGAGATGCGCCCTTACCGAAAACCCAAGGACACATCGGAAGCGGCAGCGTGGGCCCGGGGGAGAGATGTCCTCACGTTTATGGAATGGCGCAATGACGACGACATTCCGGCCTATGGGCCAGTCATGTCCAACGTCCCATATCAGTGGACCTCGCCGTTGACAATCACAATTAAGATGTGGGTACGAACCCCTGCCGGAGAGTTCTGCAATGATGAGGAGTATTTTGGAAGTGTAGTATGTCGTGCCAGTACTATTACCAGTCACACATTTGAAGTGGGCTAACGCTGATGCCATAGCAAATTTGTCCAGTGCTCAGCGATACGGACCGCTTGAATCATCTCGACTCATTGCATGCCCGAGGCATGAGAATGATTCAAGATAAAATTCTTGCTCACAGTCGAGGAGTATTGCGAGCCGGAGGAGGATGAAATTAGGTATGACCCATCTTAGAGTCACAAGTGTGAATTTCATCAATTTCATAGCGCCCTGCGGGATTGGACGCCTCCGAGTTCAATGTTCGAATGGGACCATGTTATGGATCACGTGTCCAGTGCGGCGCGGCTCAATGGGTATGAACATTACAGTGAATGGCATAGCGACTTCCTAGGTTGAAGGTTGTGAAGATGAGAGTACGGAAGATTGTGGAGAGAGATGCGGGACTCCTGGATGTACTTGGGTGATGAGGTTCGTTTGCCTGGTTATTTGCGTCATACATTTGTCCTTGTCAGTGGCTTGACTAACGCATGTAATCGCAATCGTCCTAAAATGTTTGTTATCGTATTCGTCTTTGTGCCTATTGGATAGGACGCCTAGCAGTTCCTCCAATCGAACACCGGTTTGGAGCCAGCTGAAACAGGCCCCTCAGTCGAAGACAGCCTAGCCGTCACGACCGAGGGCACAGACAATGGTAGCAGTTGCACTGATATGCCGCAGCGTCGGGGAAACTGAAAAGTTGGGGACAGGCGAGCCGTCCGTACTCTCGACTGATTACGCACATTGGATGGATGCCTAGCATTCCTTCAATCGAGCGCCGGTTTGGAAACAGTTGAGACAGGCCCCTCAGCCGGAGACAGCCTAGCTGTCACGACTGAGGGCGCAGACAGTAGTAGCAGCTACAAAATAGCGGTTGCGTTTCTGATGTGCAGGAATTGCTTTTCGAATTTCCGCTGCCGCGACGTTGGGAAAGCTGAAGAGTTGAGGATAGCCGAGCTGTCCTTCCTCTCGACAACTCGACAACTTGGACTTGCGAAGTTGAAGTTACTTTTAGAAGTAGTCCCATGTTCAGTTTATGTAATCCCTGACAAACACAAAGATTCCCATCACCAAGCATGTGCAAAGCTCGGTGACAGCCGAAAGCATTTTGAGTAAATTTTAATGATCTTATTTTCAGAGTGTGGAGACGTAGAGTAACATCGTAGGGTGCGACGGTACAATGGTATCGCTACTGGTCCATATCAGCCTCGAGGTCAAAGTCCCCTAGGTAGTCATTATTTTCCTCCGTCTCTTCAACGTCGCCATTACTGTCACTACACATATTCATTTAGCATTCCTAATATAAAACCGAGTTGCACTCACTAGGCTGCTTGAAATATATCTCGTCGCAACTTTAAAATGAGCTGAGGATGCTTCTTTTCTTGTCGTCGAAGAGTCAAGAGATGACTTTCATAGGAACCTCGGTACGAGTCTCCTGAGAACTCGTTGAAACCGCGCCGTGTCTCCTTGAAACCCTTGACATAGTCCCTCAGTGCACACTCAATCTGAGAAACTCTGTCAAAGCAATAATAATAGAAGAAGAATAAGTGCCTACAGCAGTAGCAATGAGTGCTAAAGTTGGGAGCGGCACCGGATTGAAGGCAGCCGCATACTCGCCAGTAGCCTCCCCTCTTTTTCTCAGCCATTGAGCTCCAAAGATTTCAGTAAATATCGGGTGTCGGAAGAAACCCTGACGCTGATAAGTATTCAGTATAATCTGAATACCACTGTATTGTACAGCAAACATACCTTGTCCGGGTTTTGGAAGACGTAAGCATGCTCATGCAGGAGTGCCGCAATTTTGACTTCAAGCATGGCCTTTGACAAACCATGCAGCCCGAAGTGGCCAGCGACAGCACTTTGAACCTTGCTTTTGAGCTCACCGCGAATCTGAGAGGGCCGAGCAGCCACCTATCTATCATGTCAGTATCCAAGAAATAAAGGCAGGCAGACAGGCACCCACTATCTTGGCTTCGGTGGCTGCATATGCGGCATCTGCCTCAAACCGCGTAAGAATATCGTTTTGTTTGAGGTCCTTACAGGCACGCTTGAAGCTGGCACGGGTGTGAGCGGCGATCTCATCCTCAGTTGGAAACCCGTTGTCGGTAGCGACGTAAACACGAAAGATACAATTAGCAGTCTTCACGACTGCTCTGGTAACGGGTGTCTGGTCCAACATTCGAGGTTTTGAACTATGATGGTGCGATGTATGGGTTGGGGTACTTGGAATGGGCGTCATCGCAGGTAACGAACGTGGAAGTATTGGTGTGGCCGGTGAGCGTGATATCAGAGTCGACGAGCGTGCCAGAGGCAGTTTGGAATGTAAAACTGTTGGGGTAGATGCCTCAAACTGTGAATATCAGCAAACATGTTATGAACAACGAGGACAGCACTGACTGTTGGCCCAGCAATATTTGACTTCAGCTTCTTAGCATAATGAGCCTTGAGAATTCCAACCTCGGCATTCAATTCAGCTCTGATTTGAGCTTCGAGAGCACCGTCAGAATCCTCCCCCTCCCCTCCCTCCCCCCCCCCCCCTCCTCCTCCTCCTCCTCAGTCGAGTCCTATGGTGTCATCTCGTGCTTCTAGATCCAAAATCTGATCTCGAGAAGCTGGTTAAAGTCAGCCTGATTCGTATTGATGACTGTGCACAATGCACCTCGCAGCCGCTTTCGAGTATTTCTATGATGTACCTCTTCTAGATCATCGTCATCGCCCGCATTTGGATCATCTTCAATCTTGTCCTGTTCTTCAGTTTGGAGCACAGACTTGCGTGCCTGACTAGACTGCCAATCAAGCTCCTGACGAGCAGCCTCGGCGCGTTCTTCTTGAGCCAGCAGGCGTTGTTCTACAAAATTAGATGTGAAGGTCGCGACGTAGATAATATATACAAATATGACTGGGGATACGCACACTTTGCTTGCGCTCGGTTAGCGATGGTTTTTGCCTTGGTAGCCTGTGCTTGAAGGGCAGACACGCTGTTGTTTGAAGTCCTCTTTCGCTTCGCTGGGGCCATGATGCTAATGACTGCTGCGTCCTGATCTCACCATTATAAGAAAAACCTTGGCGGTAATGACGTCTCCGTCATGGAGTGCAAAACTCCATCGTGGAGTGCGAAGGTTCCATAATATGTCGGCTCAAAAGTTGGCCAAATTATGTAACTTATATCCTGAACAAATTTTTGAGGATGAGCCTGGTGGTGTAACGCAGGGGTCTAGGTTGCAAATCCGTATGTCGGAAAAAGGAGCTTCCCTGAGCTCCTTTTTCCGACAAGTTCCTGAACCTCCTCCGAAAAGTTCATTGATAATCAGCATCGGACGGAACGCCTGGCGTTCCTCCAATCTGGCCTCACTAGCTTAGAGCGAGTTGAATATGGCCTAGATATCCATTGATCTCTGTAGGCTAGGAAACTAAGAGGGGGGGGGGAACTCAAGAGTTAGGGACAACCGAGCCATCCTTACTCCCAACGACGAAGCCATTCAGGCAAGGCTAGGAAGCTAAGAGGGGGGGCGACAAAACTCAAGAGTTAGGGACAGCCGAGCCATCCGTACTCCCGACGACGAAGTAATTCAGGCCTGAAAGTAGTTGAAGTTGATGCACCGAGTATCAAGAGTTCGGAACAGCCAAGCCGTCCTTACTAAGTTACTCTTGGCGATGAAAAAGAAGACGTTATTGCTGAAATTGTAGAACTTGATTCAGGCAGCAGCGACGTCATGACTCATGAACGAAGAATGACTAGTAGGCTGAGCTAGGCTGCTTCAAGAACCTTCATTATGACAGCGTTATGTAAGCACACGTACTCTTGCTCAGCGCTCAGCTTACAGTCCTGCTAATAAGTATACTCGTCCGACTCGGAGTAGTCCAAATGAAAACCCGATTGCATTGTTCTGTACTGTAAGTATAAGTATTCCATATAATCATCGTCATATCAACGCAGCAGACAACAGGTCAGAGTACTGGTAGGACAGTATTGTATACTGATTTACATGCTGTACAACATCCATGGAGTTACAACACAACTTGAAGGGCAATAAGCATATGAGAAATACGGAAACAAATTTATGAATGGGGCGAAAAACATGCGGTGTCTGTGACTCATCCTGGGACATCAAGCTCTCCTGAGCCTCTTGTTCGGCTCATTTGATTGAAACCCTTGCTCCGCGATATCCGAGTCAGATGCTTTGCACTTTAATGTGACATGCCATTCACAGTAGCGGTCATACCCGTCGCGAAGCGAGGCCGTGCGAACATGATTCATCATTGAGTCCCAATCGAAGACGCGAGCCGGGGGTGTCCATTTGCGGATGGCGCTATCAGACTGATCACCAAAAGATTTATGTAAGTGTAGGGTGGTCATACCTGAGATCTTCCACCGGTTTGCAGTATTTCTCAACGTAACCGGCAAGGCTTTCTCGGATTAACGTCATGCCCCGCTTGAGCACTGAGTCAAGATGCCTGTTGTCCATTGTAGGGTATGGACAAATTTGCTATAGGTTTAGCGTCAGTCCAAACACTGTTACTAACAGAAGTACGACATACGGAATATGCATAATACTGATTATCGCTTGGCTTTACATCGAAAGAGAATTGTCCCTCAGGGTGACGGAGCCAGGTCTTGACAGTGATTTTCAGTGGATTAACCCACCTATGCGGGATGCTAGACATAATTGACCCAAGAGCTGGTTGATCTGAATCACTGCGCCACTCCCTAAACGTAAGCAAATCTCGTCCCTCCACTGAGAACTCCGTATCCGACGAATCCTCGGGTTGTTTATAAGGGACCGACTCGCGAACATCAATGATGGTGACCATGAGGAGGTCCTTGCACCTCTCCGTGATGCGGCGAAATTTTGACATTAATTCCTCTTCCTCCTCTGATGAGGCAATGTCTATGCACCACAACGGGACAACACCAGCAGGACCTTGCAACTCGAGAAGAATGTCAGGTGCCCCTAACCACCTACCACGTACATTGAGAAAAGCTGCCATTCGCACAGATAAATTAAGGCCCCATTGCTTATTGACGGGTAGTGAATCGATGGCGAGTTCCATCGACCTGCGCATCGGCATGAGAACACTGTCATGAATGTGGCAAGGTCGTTGGGTAACAATGAATCGTTGAAGATCGGGGGCGTATGATGGTCTAAGGGAAGGCTCTCATTATGAGTACCAATTTCATCGACTGCGAGTGAGGCCCACTTTCGAACGAGCTTATCTTGTGATGCAACAGCACGCATAACATAATCGCAATCAGCTTCGGAAACATTGGAGAATCTCTGTGATAAAAGGAAAGAGTCATGAGATAACAATTGAATGCTTCACCATTTGAATTCCTACAATGTATGCATCTACACTATCCTGCGAGTCATCCTTGAGGGCAGCAATGATGCGCTTGCGTAACTCTATTACAAGGCTTAGCAAACAATCACGCCGATGGGCAGAGATCTCACCATCTGCATCAGCAAATTCCGGATCGGCAGGTGGTACTGAGGGAACACGAAGTATTGAAAAACCTGAAACCAAATTTGCCAGTGACGTGGATCTAGTGGTAGGTTGCCGAGGAGTCTCAGTTGAGCTCGAGGAATTTGACGGTGATGAGTGCCTTTTGACAACAGCTGGAGGTGTCAAGTTATTAAGGGCAGGAGAGGAGCCCCATGAATGAGTAGAATGACAATGGAAAGGATGCTCGCAAAGTAGACCTCTCTGCACGAGAGGCATGCTGGTGGTTTAGAACTCCACAGCTCCCACGTAGTACTACGTAGATCGTGCACATTTGGTTATGTAATGATGCATCGCATGCCTTTGTCGGGATTTTTTTTTTTCGTTTCGCAGGTGGCATAGTATCTGCAAAGACGGCTATCGAGAGGCCTCGTCCCAAGACTCGCAATAACCTACTATGCCAGCCAGAGACAATAATACAATGTGGCAGGGTGTAAAGCCTAGCACAGGCTTGGGGGTGTCACAGTTGATTGTAACCACCTGTGAGGCTGGCAAGGGTCACACGGTGGGGTAGAAGTGTTTTGATTCACTGGCAAGCCTCAAGAGTAGGCTGTAGTAGACAGTTCTACGGAAAATTAATTACTCAGTAGGGGTGTATGAACAACAACGAGTGTAGGGTACAGGTTGACCCCACAACGAGTGCAGAAACTCGTACAGATAGGCCAGTGCTGGTGCACATGTGCAAACATGTAATTTTGTTTCTGTGATAACTTCACTCTATGAAAAGGGCGTATGTCCTCTTGAGTGGTTGAGGCATAAGGTCTCCGAGTCTGACTCGCTCCGACTGTCCGGAACATACTCCGCCAGTTGAAGTTACCCTGTTGCTGACAACATCTGGCGAGAGGCGAAAGTGGTCGTGAATGATGGGCTCGGTGGGTACACGTATGAGTGATGATGCCGCAGTTCGTGCCTGATGTATCTCTCGAATTTCATTGAAATAAAGTGTATCAGGCAGAGTGTTGCACGAATAGTCAGGATCTTCAGTCTCGCACTGATCTTTATGAGCATAAACTTGCAGACAACGAAGTATACGCGTACAAGGTACCTTGCCCATTCTTGTAAGTCTTGAGTGCACATCGGGTAGTGTGGAGCACCATTCTGTGAGGTGTCCACCCAGCAGAATGTGCTCTCTCCTTGGTGCTCAGAGCAGCGCAGCTTACTCTTGATATTCTCAAACTCCTTCGTGTATGGCAGTTCGGATACTGAGAACTGCAGTTTTACAGAGGGAATAAAACCCGGGCCAGTGTAGCCATCATGCATAGACTGGGACAACGTTTCCATGGAGCAAGTGAGGGGCATCGAGTCAGATTTTAGATATGCTGATACTTTTCTTTGCTCGACATTTATACTCGGTAAGACGGCGATGACGCACGACACTCACCGACTATGATGAAGGCACTCCACAGTACGTGACTATGAGGTTAGATTACAACAGCCAGAGTGGAGGATGAGGGCAAACAATATAAAGTTACATCGGTTGCGATATGGCGTCAAGCATTTGAATCGGGAAGGTGGTGCTGAACTAAGGGTCGTAGTGTCGATCTTCCCTCACTAGGAATAAATCTTTGGTTTAGTCCAAACCCTTCTAGCAGGTGAGGGCGAACGCGATCACTCGTTTACCTTGCTGGAATTTGGGGGTTTTACATCCGCAGTTAATCATCTTGGGGTCAGGCAATCACTTGTTTGGCTGAATCTATGACATCTGCTGCAGTCACACGAAACGTTAGGAGCACCGTGACATCAACGGCAAGAACCCCCCTGAAGCTAGAAGGACGACAGAAGGATCGTCAGGGTGCTCACCAAGGAGGACAACAGGATGGCGACCTCTCGTAGAGAACTAGACACGTTCCTGTTGTGATCGATATGGAGAGGGAGGGTATTGCTCAAGCCTTCTGCAGACGGGGGATACGAAGGAGAATCCATGAACGCTGGGCATTCCTGGTGTTCACCATAAACTTGAGGAGAAAGTACTGAGGAATAGGCAGAGATCTCGCCATCTGCATTAGCAGAGTCCGGATCGGCAGGTGGTGCTGAGGGAACAAGAAGTATTGAAAAACCTGAAACCAAATTTGCCAGTGACGTGTAACTGAAGCCATCCTTGACTGCTTCAGATACGTATGGTTCAGCTTGAGATGGCGGGAAGTTGGGATGAGCTTATAGCGAGGTCAGGACAAAAGGATGGCGGCCTATCGTAGAGAACTAGACACGTTCCTGTTGTGATCGATATGGAGAGGGTGGGTAAGGAGAATCCATGAACGCCGAGCATTCCTGGTGTTCACCATCAATTTGAGGAGAAAGTACTGAGGAAAGGAACCATCTGTAACTGAAGCCGTCCTTGACTGCTTCAGACACGTAGAGTTCATCTTGAGATGACAGGAAGTTGGACTGGGACATGCGAAATCCGCAACATTCGAAGGCTCAGAATGTCTAAGTCCAGGCGATAAAGGACCCCGTGCGGAAAGCCAGGCCTCTCACACGAGATTGAGACACACTGAGTGTACTGCGTATGGTGACGCTTGAAGTCGAAGTGCAAGCCAAGAGAGAAGTCATTGGATACTAAGTCTCAGTGAGGCCTGAGGGACAATGTTAATGGTAGCGGAGCCAGCCAATTACATAAAATCATGTACGAGATAATCGCTATCACGTAAGCTGGACAATACGAGTCTCCAATCCACAGTACTACTTTGACCACTCATGAATGCATGACGGCCTGAGTCCACACAATGATTCGGCCATAGCCGGCGTTCAATATAAGGACCTTTCTGCCAACTTAACATCTCTTTCCCATAACCCTGCTATCGTCTAAATCTTGGAACGACGACATTCCCGGATTGTTTCCTTCTCCACCTCACATACTATCATCTGAACCTTGGAACGACGACGTTCCTGGATTCTAAACATCTGTGCACATACCAATACCATCATCTGAACCTTGGAACGACGACGTTCCTGGATTCTAAACATCTGCGCCAATACCAATACTATCGCTTCAATCTTGGAACGACGACGTTCCCGGGTTCTACGCATCATACCCATACTATTGCCTGAGCTTTGGAACGACGACGTTCCCGAGTTTCATTCGAAGATACACCTATGAATAAGTCGCGCATTGTGCAACCTTCCCTTTTCCAGTGGTTGGTGACAGAAAATTTGGCGCGGTGGAATGTAATCACCAGAACAGTGCCGGGAGAGGCATACCGCTGGGTAGTGATCAATAGCGACGAACCCATGATAGGTCCGGCGCCGCCCCTGGTCTCCAGCAAGAATGATTGGTCTACGACAGTTGATTACTGGTCGAGCGATCGCCCGTACCGCGCTTTCATCCCTTCGAACTCTGGCAATGACGCCAACTTCCCTGCGGGTCCTTGGGTCTCGCATTGGGGTGTTCGTAACCACCGCATGCGTTGGAGTTTAACGTTAGATACTCGCAAAACAATTTTTAGGATACGTGAGGACACGCGAAAAATAATTGACGCTCTCATCTCCACCTACAACCTCAAGTGCACTTTCCCCCCCGCTCTCTCCTTACGCTGGTTAGGTGATCAGTTCTACACAGAGGAGACCTTAGCTGTGAAGGTCGCAGAAGCCCGATATCACATACTGGAGCAGTATGGGTTCATAGCGTTTCACATCAAGAAACGTCCTTGCTGGAGAACACATCCGAACTTATCAACCGTCAAGGATCTGATAATATCTGCCGGTCTTGCCGAATGCACACATCGAGGGTGCATAGTAGATTTCAAGAAGTTGGCTTTTGACGACTTGTACTTGCTTATTGAGCATCGAGTCCCAATTCATTACCAATGGTTTCCTACGGACGTTGGCCCCTTTGACCCGAAATGGCTCAAGGCTAAGGATTACGACGAACTTAGAAGACCAAGGGACAAGTCTTTCTCACCGGAGGACCATCGAGTCATTACTTTGCCAGCTGCGGGGGAGGGTACTTTCTATAGGGTCAGTAGCAGCGGAGAGAGGACCGAGATCTCTAGGAAAGAGTACAAACGTTGGGCATTCTGGTGCGCGACAAAGAGTGAGCAATCACCCTCGGGCGAAATATTTTTGGTATTCCAAGATATATCGGACGATAACGCTGAAGTCGATGTCATCGATGTGGATCTGGCAGCGGTGAACACTGAGGTCTCCCAAGACGAAGGGGAATCGTCCTCTGCTCACATCGAAGAACTTGAACCAGACCACGGCGCACACGAGACCTCGCCAACCGCCCTCTCCCGGGAGGAATTAGACCTTGCGGCTGGTTTTCTGAACGATCTAGGCCAAGAACGCCTTTCCTCTATCGTAGCTGAACCGACAGCACGGACTGCGACGCACCACAGTCCACTTGCTCCTTCCCCGCCTGGTGATGAGCGAGTGATGCTGCAAGAAGGCGGCCCCTCCAGGAAGCGCACACTCTCTGCTAGCTCTTCTTCAACTCCTGAGGCCAAGAGGCATTGTGGAGTTGAACAAATCATCAGCGAGGCACCGGCTCTCCTCCAGGATAGTCCAATACCAGACGTCGGCGTGTCCCCCTCGTCCGCCCCAGAGGTCACAGAGGACACTTCTTCATCGACACCCATACCGCAACAACTTTCTCAGTTGTAAGTTTCAATATCTTCTTACGAGACTTTGCAGTGTTTTAATGACGCTTACAGGATACACGAGTTGCAACTCACAAGTCCACCAGTCTTTATGGCCGGTGTCACATTCCCCACCATTGCAGCCCAGCGTACGGGCAAATTAATCACGACCTTTCGATCAGCCATACGCATCGCCTACGACATGTTCGTCAATCCCACCGCCTCCCCAGCGGATTCTATACCAGGCCTGCTTAGATCTGGAGCACCTTACCAGATTATGGTACCATTCGGAGACATGACACCTCAATCGCCTGGCCCTCGACCGGCCTATCTATCCACTCGCGATCAGTACATAGGCCTCAATCTTCAGAACCCCCGGTACTGGGACGCTTATACAGTGAGAGTCAAAGAGCTGCTCAAGAAACCCTTCGCTCGTCGCTTCTTGTCGCTGGGAGGAATATTGTGGCGATTAGCTCTTCACTTCGGTCCAGCTGACCTCGTCGCACAGGCGCTAGCAGGCCCTTCTTCATATGCTACTACCTGGCAAAGCGGGGCCGTGTCTGGTGATCTTTGTAACGACATCGTAACGGCAGCGGAAATAGGCGTCCTTCTTGGTCGCAATCACGCAGGAACAGTCTCTTGTTGGCCCCCTTATGAGCTCTGGGATGCATCTATTCAGTGGAAAGGGTCCTGGTCGGATGACAACGAGTCGTGGTTCCAATCACACCTCTCCAATCTCTCAGCTTCCCGCCCCGATGCCCCCAAAAACCGTCAAGAATGGAGGAAGCACTTCAAATCCGCTCCAGCAAGTGTGTCGGACAATCCGGCCTATCGCGGGTCTAACGCTGTCGCTCGTCACATATTCGGTCAACTGGGGCACCCTAAAGATTGCGACCCCTGCTGGGACCTGGAAAAATACGGTACTAGTGCTTAGCTACACCCTGCACTGATTTTGAATATGCGATGTTTAATGTATATAGTACGTTGACTGGGGGGTGACGATCTTAATTTAGGCTATCATATAATTGTACTTCACGTTCGTTACTTGCACAATGTCATTTGTTTCGATTTGACGGAGTCCCTCAGCATTCAGCTCTCTCTAGTCACCTTAGAGTAAATTAAGCATTACTACTACATTTGTATTTGCTCGTGCACATGAAAATCTCAATTTGCCCCTCACTGCGCCCAGAAATCAAACGACATATTTTATTAGCGCTTGTATTAGTCAAATATTCATGTACTCTCTAGCTAAGTATATTAATTATATTCCAAATAATCATCATCATATCAACGCAGGTCAGAGTACTGGTAGGACAGTATCGTATACTGATCAAGGGCAATAAGCATAGTGTCAC
Organism: Suillus occidentalis; assembly: GCA_016628085.1. NCBI lineage: Eukaryota > Fungi > Basidiomycota > Agaricomycetes > Boletales > Suillaceae > Suillus > Suillus occidentalis. Next base: position 44,474 of record JABBWB010000300.1, read on the forward strand.
GTGCCATTCAATGATCAAGTCACGTTATGTAATATTAATGGATCATCGATCAAACATTGTGGCACTAATTAGCTCATCCACTGAGACCACAAGTATTGTCCACTGGCAATCGCCGAGCAAGCTTAATAGGGACTGCAAACCTTTGCTCTCTCTTTACCTATTACCTCTACTACACCGTGACAGACTCTTGGAACGACGACGTTCCCGGAATCTTCATAGTAACTTCTTGTCGAGAACCTTGGAACGACGACGTTCCTGGGCTTTCAATCTTCATTGCGAATTTGTTTCTTCGTTCTTCGTTCTCCCCCCGCGCCAAGCTTCGTAGCCTCTTATCGATAACCTTGGAACGACGATGTTCCTGGGTTTTTTACGACTTCACGTTAATTTTTGACTCACTCCCCCCGACGTTATCATGATGTCCAATGCGCGTACTAGAGGACAATCCTCGCCACTTCAGCGATTGGTAGACGAACAATCTTCGCGGTGGAGAGTGATCAAAAGGACAACCGATGGTCAGGAGTACGTTTGGGTAGCCATCAATACCCCAACACCAAGAGTAGGACCAGCCCCTCCGCGACCTGACAAGAGAACGAACAAAATCTTCAGCAACGGCGTCCTCCAAGACCATGACTGGTCAACTACTCCAGACCACTGGGACAACCTGAGGCCTTACCGACTGCACATTCCTGCCAGTACTCAGCCAAATAATCAACTATTCCAGGACGGCAGTTGGATCGCTACTGCCTGGCCTCTAGGCAGTGATTGGGGCATTTCAGGGCCCAGAGGCTGGCACCTATCTTCGGAGATGCACGCTAAGCTTCTATCGACTCAAGCGTGTGCTAACACGCTCTTTGACGCAGTCGTTTCAACCTACAGGCCTAAGTACATCATCCCCGCAAGGTCGAGGTTGGATTGGATAGACAATTCATTCCCGTCCGAAGAGGCGTTAGCTGCCCAAGTCGGTGACGCGCGCCGACAGATACTGGACCAGTACGGGTTCATAGTCTACAACATACGTCAAGACCCGCTGTCATGCATGGTATGTGAATGATACCATATCTGTCATATAATAGACATGATAAGGAAGGTACATGAGATTGTGTAGTCCCTTGCTACCAAGTTACCTTACTGTTTTGTCTTGAATCTATTGCCTTGTATCTCATTTCTTGAGCCTCGTATAAATTCTCGCTTTTCTTACTTGTATTTATATTGCCTCATATTCAGTTTCCTAGCTTTCAAATATCTCTTACCTTGTATTTATAGTCATTATGTAACCTTCTGTATATTCTTGTTTGTTTATTTTTGTTTGTTCTTTGATTCAGCCACTCTTCTGTTTATTTTTGTTTGGGCCTCTAGTTCAGCCACGTTTATTTCTATTTGGCATCTCTTTCAGCCACCAGATTATGTCAGATCATCATGTGACTGGTAGATTTTCTGGATGGTGATTGTATTTGTTTAGCCATGTGTAGTCATGCTTGACAAGTGATTCATAAAAGGAAATATGACTCATATTGACTCATACTGACTCATGCTGGCATGTGACTTCCCATATTTGTTATTTGTATGTAATATAGCTTACTAAAAGGCAGATTGGATCTCACCACTTTTGGAAAGTGATGATATAATCATGCTTACATAAGGGGATTCAAAAATGTATATAAGGACCCCGTTTTTGCATACAAATATAAGTTCTTCCCACTTTGCTGAGATTCAAATCCAAGTGTGATTACCTAAGAATCCAAAGTGCAGGCCACACAAGTGCCTTGAAGACAAACTAAGTATTTCCTTTTATAGTTATACACACCTCACAGGGGGTTTCTTGTATTAACTATTGTACTTTGACCCTCAAAGTCATACTCGTCACCATCCTAGCGTTAATTCGTTTAAGGGATCTGTTGACATTCAAGGGTTTTGACTACCTTGCTCAAATCACAAAGTTATACACTACCTTACAGGGGTTGACTGTATAACTACCGTATCTATTGAAAGGACCAAGTCCTACATTTAACTAACCAAAGTTGTATCTGCGCCTATACAACTACCGTATCTATTTGAAGGACCAAGTCCTACATATTACTAACCAACAGTTGTATAACTGCGTCATATACAACTAAACCTACAGCTCTCAGTCTAGCTTACGAACACCAACTCTCTCTTTCAACAGAAAGTGAGATACGAACCTCAGGAGAACACGACAAAGTTGAAACAAACTTTCATAGGTTGAAACACGACCTACTAGGGTGAAACATACCTACCAAACTTTACCAGAACACAGACAAACTTCCCACCGAATTCTATATAGTGCTTTTGAATAAAGCAAGAAGAGGACAACAAACTAAATCCTCCCAAGAACTCACCGCGTTATCTACCACGAAAACTAGAAAAGTCGTAGACCGCGTACTTAAGGACTGGCAAGAAGTCTTCTGCGTATAATAGTGTTGTCATTATACGCAAATTTATATAAGACCCTTAAGTAACAGGACATCACTGGAGCCCACCGCGAGGGAGGCTTCTTCTTGTTATCAAGAGCACATTTGTGCCAAACAAAGTTCAACTTGAACTTCACTACAAATAAAGTCACTGAAGACTTTATAAACCAAACCGTAACACTTCGTATTATCGAACTCGCTTTAACAAATCACTGTAACAAAATTCTTGCCACACATAACCCATATTACAGTCAAACATGACTAGCCGATCTATACTCACTTTACCCAACCCCGGAACTAAGGCAGCACCTGCCAAATTCAAAGGGGGATTTTCAGAAGTAAAAGACTTTCTGAAACACTATGAAAAACTCTGTGATTATCACAATGTATCCTCCGATGAGGAGAAATGTGAGTCTATCACACAGTACATGTCCAGACATGTAACTGAATTCGTAGAAGGACTAGCTAGCTTCAGGTCAAGCAACTGGAGCAAACTCAAGGCTGACATTCTGAAGTATTATGATGCAGATCTTGACACAAAGCGTTACAGGCGCAAAGATTTATTGTCCTACGTTAGGACCACCCGAGGAAAGAAAATCCCTACACTCACTGCTTGGAAAAAGTATGTGAGGGGATTCATTCGTATTGGAGGATGGCTTGAACAAGCCAAGAAATTAACTAGCGAAGAATATGCAAGCTACTTCTGGGAGGGGATCTATAAGAAACTCCGTATCAAAATTGAGACACGCCTCATGGCTAAGGAGCCTGATAGGGATTTGTCTGAAGCCTTCCCAGTTGACCGAGTCATTGCGATTGCTGAGAAATTGCTACACCGTGATCGGTTTGATGCAGATCTCTTACTTTCTGAAGTTGAGACTGAGTCTGAGTCTGACTCCTCTACTGAAGAAAACTCTGAAGTTGATACCAACTCTGAGTCTAGTGAATCTGAAACCGAGTTTTTTCGGAAGAAGAAACAGGCAAACGAGCCTAAAGGTTAAGAAAGAAGTTAAGAAACCAATAAAGAAAGTGAAAGGAAATATCAAGGAAGCCAAAATGAAGACTTCCCCAAAGGATAAGAAACCTGGTATTACATCACCAGAACCTATGGACGAAATGGAAGGACTCATCAAGAGAATGAACTCGATTTCACTTGATGACCCTGACTATGCTTTGTATTATTATAGGGCCACTCGAATTGACCCTACTATCAAGGAAATGATAGCTGCTCCTATTATGAAGAGGGGTAATAATAATCAAGCAGATTTCAAGCCTAACAATATTCAGAATGGACAGAATAATGTAAGGCAAAATGATAACCGAAACCCGAATTATAAAGGACCACCTCCAGGAACCAGATTCTATAACCCACCGAACATGCCGTTCAATGAATGCACTTGCTTCAGGTGTGGAGAGAAAGGACATGGAATTCCTATGTGTCCACAAGTTAACAAATTGATTTCTGAAGGTAAAATTCAGCGCTCAGCCCATGGTCAAATCATCAGACCAGATGGAAGGGGTATAAGACGCTTACCTGAAGAATCAGTTCTGGAAGCACTTAACTGAGAAGATAAGGTGCCAGTGACACACTTCATTAAGGTGAACACTGAGGACACCAGATCTTATAGCACAATCAAGGAAAATAAATCGAAAGAGTCCAGATCTGCATATATTGAAGACTACGTGAGTTCTGATAGTAATACTATTGACTCGGACAACTCAATCAACCAGTATGAGGAATCTGAAAAAGATGAAACTGATACCGAAGACGAAGCTTATGCCTTCCCAGTTGAAAGAGTTACACGAAACTCCACCCAAGGAAGACAAGAAAGATTCAAGGAGGTATTCCCTCCTGGTCAATTAAAAACTTAAGGAAATCAAATGAAAAGATAAGGGTAAAGATAAATTACCCACTGTTCCCACAAAGAAAGCTGAAACTCAAGCTAAGCCTAGGTCCACACAACCCGCTCCAGATACTAAGACCAAGCCCATAAACAAACGAGAAGTTGGGCAAAGTCAAGAGAAGAGTTGGGATAGTGACAACATTGTCATGGATGATGTGGATGACCAAAAGGCTACCGAGAAACATATGAAATATAACGATTCACCATTCAAACCTACATTGAACCCTGATCGTAAGACTACGACAACACGTCAATGAGTCTCTGATATTGCTGCTAAAATTAAACCAGAGAAAATTCTTGAGACCGTGTTGAGAACTCCTATCCGACTTGAGGTAGGAGAACTTCTAGGAACATCTCGCGAGCTTAGTGGAATCCTCGCAAATGCTATCAAACCTAAGACCTTACCTAATGACTCAAAAATAGAGGCACATTCGGTTTGGACTAAGACTCGAGGGCTATTAATTAAAATAGCTATGCGTTGCGACAGTCAAGCAATTAATGCAATAATTGATACCGGTTCCCAGCTCAATATCGTAAACAAGCACATTTGGAAGACTATAATTAATAGGCCTATCGATGTTGCAAAGTCAGTATCTATGAATGACACTAATGGCGGTGAAGGAAAACTTCGCGGATTGGTACAATCAAACCCCTCCTCAAGCGTGAGCTGCAATCCTGTGTTATTCACAAGGGTGTCGGCAATGCAGTTAAAGTGCAGTTCAAGAACTCCATTTTTAGCCGAATCGTTCCTTGAACCAAAATCGAGGTAGAACACCTTAAATTGATTAAGTACAATAGGCTTGCAGGACCAGATGCATACACTTGCAAGGGATGGATATTCAACCGCAGGAAACGAGTCAAGCGGACTGAAGAGTCTGACTCAGAGTCCAATGAACTGGAGGATGATGAGGGCTCGGCTACAGAGATCAATGAGGAGGAGGAGGAGGACAACAACAACAACATATGGGCTGGCAAATATGAACACCAGTTCTATCTACCAATATGACTCCCTCGGGCATTCGTTGTGTCGGCCCATCTGATTGTATTGGGTATACAGTACCATTGGCTGACATGATGGCACCAGGTATGAATGTCATTTGGCCCATATGTGTTGAACAGTACCATAGGTTGACATAATGGCATGACTGACTGACCAACCGGCCATCGATTGCATTGGCCGAGCTGATACCATCGGGCATTCAGTATCCTCGGCCCATATGATAGCATCAGGTATTCATTTACATCGGCCCATACGATTACATCAGGCTTTCAGTACATTCAGTGATCATTGTATTCGGTGAATGAACAAATGAACGAACGACCAACCAACCGGTCCACCCCAGGCATTCATTTTCATTGGCCGAGCTGATAATGTCGGGCATTCAGTATGCTCGGCCCATGTGATGGCATCAGTCCTATTGGCTGAGCTGATAGCATCATGTATTCATTTGCGTCGGCCCATATGATAGCATCAGTACCTTGTCAGCCAAGTTAACCCTGATAGCATGCAATGAATCATTTGCTTGACCTTCTCTCAATGATATTTCCTGCAAAACCAGGTCAGCGACTCCCCACTCGGCACATTTTCCAATGCTGATGTTGGACGGCAATGGAATCACCACGGTCTTGGGAGTGAACTCCACTGGCACATCATATCAGTCTTCGTCGTCGGCATGATCAGGGTCGTCATCTGAGGACCCTTCGGAATCCAATTCTGCAGCTTCTAACATCACAGTCATGAGGTCCAACTGGTCGAATTCATCCAATTGATCGCTGAGGAATGTCACTGCCACTCTGATAAATTCGTCGATGAGGCCTTGAAGTCTATCACGGCGCCGAGCAATGGCGAGCTTCTGAGCATCGGTCAGTTGTTTCCCAAGTTTCTTCACATCAATCAGGATGGCAACTTGTGTCTCCTCCAGTGTTATGCCAGATGCCAGCCATGTTGCAGCACCACGATGGATTTCACCGGCTGGCCATCTGCCCTGATGATTCAAGAGGCTCAACTCTTGTTGTTTCCTTGTCAGTGCTTTGCCAATGAATATGAGCATAGTAGACAGCATATTGTAATTGTATTGACACAGACCTTTAGTTAATTGAACTTCATATATATCCATGATGCTGGGATTATCATGTCAGTCAAACTGAGCTGCGGCAGCCTCTGCTTCCCATTTGACCAGGGTATCATCATCGGCGGTTTCGCTCAATCGGTTGAATGCATATTGGTTGTCTCTGACCCCCTGCACCGCCTCCTTGAATTTTCGGCAAAGGAATTTGCCTGTCTTTGTTCAGATTACATTGTCGGTCAAATGATATTGCTTACTGATTTGTATCATCTTCATAAAATTACAATTGTTCATTTGAAAATCCAAACATTCCTTACGGTGGGGAGTTGACATCCCCCTCGCTGAAGGTGATATGATGTTCAAGGGAGCCCACAGGGTCTCCATGATTTCGCCATCGATTCTAGCTGCACCAGCGATGAAGTTTGAGGCATACCTTACATAGCATTTGTCTTAATGGCCGTGGACATGCCAGAGCCCAATGCCAGGAGTAATCTCCATGCCCCACAGCAGGTCGAGATAAGGCGACTCATCGACCTGCTGTTGGAGGTGCTTGTGGTATTGACAATTGATATCATAAAATGTCAATGCCCGATCAATTCCATTGGTGTTGTAACTGAGGGCTTGACACAGGGCATAGTCCATGTTCATCTGCCTTTTTGGCCGACCTATGAATCAGTTCATATCTGGAAAGTGACAATATCGGTCGGCGAACCTTTCCCCTTTCTGAAAGTCCACCATCGAATGTGGGACGAAACAGCCGTGTCTAGCACAAGCACACCCACCTATCCCTGTGGCTTCCAGCTTGTGATGGGAAGCATTTGCCTGGTTGACTGCTTGGTGTTGTTGCAGTCAGACCGATTCACGATATCCTTTGCTTCGGTGAGATGCATTTTGTACCGAGCATCGCTGACCATGAAGCCAAGGCCATCGGTCAATGCTACCTCATTGGTCAGATTCGCCGGAAACAGATGCTCGGCCTTGAAATTGCCATCCATCACCAAGGATCTCGAATACAGCCATGCAGGATCAGCCTCATTCTTTTCTACCAAATCGACATTTACCCCGGGCTGAGGACATGCAGGACAGAACAGAGCAAGCTCTCCTGCCTTCGGCTTTCGTTTCTCATGACCGAACCCATGCCACTTGAGCTGCTTCAGCTGTCTCCACTGCCTGCCCACCCTCATCAATTCCCTATATCGGTCCTTTTGGCCATTGTGAGGAATGCATAGAAGGACATCCACAGCACTCACAGGAACTAGATGAGGAAACACGCTGGATGTGACTCTCCTTAATTTACTGTAGTAGTTCATTGCCGAAGTCCTGCATTCCAGGTTGTCCAACAGGAAGTCATCCAATACTGCAAATGTAAAAGCTGTCTTCAGTGAAGTAAAAGATGCTGGGAAAAGGCCCATTTCGAATAGTTGCATGTCCTGACTACAGTGCTGGAGCATCAACAGAATCTGATCATGAGGGAGTGGAGGCCTGATGTATCCACCACTGTCGTCGTCCGGGGTCATGATCAAAGGTACCCACTGGCCTTCAGTAAAATATTCTCCTTCATCACTGTGTCATACCACTCATTG
>JABBWB010000301.1:0-52340 GCA_016628085.1 Suillus occidentalis
AGCAGAGCACAAATCTCTAGATCCCCAGCGAGGAATGTGTTTCCTCCCTCGTCGTGCCCTTAACGTGTCGGATTGCGAGATTGCCCGTGCGTATAAGGTGTCTGGCTCATCCGTGGAACCCATCGCTTTCATTGTGCCTCGTAAAGTAAATATTTCTTATTGAAACCACTTACAATAACATCACTGACGATATCACCAGGCGGACTCATTCCAATCAGGAACATTTACCCAGCTGCACGCCTCATCAGAACCTTCTCTCTCGGCAAGCGAGTTTTTTGCTGGAAAGACTGTCGCATTGAAGCTCGTTAGTCTCGAGAATGGTGCTGTGTTCAATGGCGCACAATCGACATCTATGTTGTCGGTACCTGCACCTGCACCCGCACCTACACCGACACCTGCGCCTGTGCCTGCACCCACTGCGTTCAGTGCGCCTCTGCCTGTCACTAAAGCTGTCACCATGCCTACACCTGTGTCACAAGCTCCCGTTGTGTCAAGATCTGAGTCGGCACCAGTGGCTCGACCTGCCTCACCTATCTCAGAGTCTCCAGTCATCCTCACTCCGCCAGCGCAGGTTGACGGTGAAGTACGTACTCTTGGTTTCGATCTTAAAATTAGACGCTCAAGCTACTTGTAGGGCAAGGCCACTGTTCTAGAAGCTGAAGTCGATCGGCTCAACGGCGAGCTCCGCGCTGCACGGGAAAAGATTCGCAACATGGAGTTACAGGTCGAGGGCCTGAAAGCGAATGCCAAGAAGGCGGCTCAGGCTTTGATGGAGGCGTGAGTGCAAGGTTTGTGGGATTCAAGCGGTGAGTGTAAAGTAAAATGGCACTTAATGACACTCGAGGTGCTTTTGGTGTAGATTGGTGATCGTGTACTTAGTCATTACATCTTGTATAGCCTGCGTTTCGATGGACTTTTGGATTTATAGTACCCTCACACCCCGAAAAATGGCCAAGGTTCTAGTGAGACGAGTGCAAACTAACGAACATATCACAAAGACTTGGCTTATATCACAGATGCATAATTGAATATAAGTGAGAATAATCAGTTTAAAAGATACAATGGCAGTGAATGAATGTACACAAAGTTAATTGCGACCATGAGCACCGCTACGGCTACCATTCGTTGTGTCATCCTGGCGAGGTATGTCAACACGCTCCAAGCGCCATCGAGGAGGCATCCTCAGTCTACCATGAGACCAGCGAGAGGACAAGTCTAAGAATATTGGGAGCGTCAAACTTGAATACATCAATCATCCGAGTCATTCACCGAACAAGCATGAGCGCTTGAGCTTGTATGCCATGCAACTGGCACTGTGGTTAAAGTTGTTATTCATATTGATTCTTGTTTCTCCGAGGGCCAGAGAACACGCAGGCAATTTCTATCGATATGAACCTATAGTTGGTTTGTTCAACGCTTAGTCGCCACATCTCCGGTATTGTGCCTTCTTCTTTCGCCGTCACGCAGGCTAACTACTCATCTTACATCAGAATGGAGAGCGCAGCACATGTGAACGCTACGAGCTAACCGAATACTCTCAGACATATTCCTTTCGTTGGTTTGGACGACCATATTATAACACTGTATTGCGGGCGCCGAGACCGACAAGAGGTGTGTAATAGACCTCTTCTCACCATTGCTTTGAAGGCGGTTAATACCTACAGAAATACCAACTTTCCATCACTGGACGTCACACGCGCAACTGCAGCGCAGATCCACTACCCTTCGTTCCTTGCCTCGAGAACAGGCCTTCGTGCTATCATTTCATTATTTGTGCGCTGAAGCGAGATCGCTTAAAGACTACAAGCCACATCGTATAGACGATCCGGCCACCCTACACTGAAATGCGCACACCTACAATGCATCCGGCCAGTAGAGTGCGGGCTCAAGTTGCCGTGAAAGAGTCCTGGATCAACGACGTCGCACGTGTAAAAGGCGATTTCTCTAAAAGAGGCGGTAGTGACAACAGAAGCCATGGTGAAGATGCGAGGCGAAAGGGTATAGTTTATCGTTTCTTGAAGTTTAAAACTGTCAAAAGGTGATGCTGTAATCGGCATTCAGGACTAATGCGTTGAATTGGAGCTGGGAAGTCAATCGAAGCATGTTTCTAGTAGATGGAATTGTGTGGTGTCTGCTGAGCATCATTTGCTGCTGCAGAATAACTAACATCGAATGACAACTTGGTTTGGTTTGGCTACAGATGAGCGTTTTTCCGGATGACAGCGTTGGCACGTTCGAAGCTAGCACAAGACTAGCAGCCTTGTCTTCTCCTGTAAGTGTCAACAAAAGATACAGGTGATTCTCACTTTATTGGCTGAGCTACTAGGTGAAATGAGACTTTATACCGTGACTAAATAGACTGACGCATCCGTTCGAGATGGGAAAGGTACAGTGATTTTATGACGATGACGAGCTCGTCATGATCAACGTTGTGCGTGTCCTCGGCAAATACCGGACCGTGCGGTAGGAAAAGTGATTCCAAACTTCAACGAACATGGGCCTGAGTCCTAATTCTGAGTCTAACTCGCCGCAGTCTATCTACTCGTTGTATCGCCTGCTCCCACAAGTACTCATGTATATCGTTTCATGCTCTCGAGACTCGCAATTTCAAATTGTCTAGCCTTCCTGCTCAATCGAACGAATCGTGTGCCGAGCCACTTTGCATTGAGAAATACACCGATTCTACCGTGACGGGTTGCCTTGATTTTGTGATCAGTGGTACGACTTCTATGATACAACTTCAAATCCAGGAGCAGCAATCATCACAAAACACTCCGAGACTCGTGTTTCTCCTCTGACCTTGCAATTGGCTGGCCATTTTCGCTGTTGTCTGACCATGACATTGTCTACACTTGGCACAGATCTTTCTGCCAATCCTAGTAGTCGGTGATCTCTATTCTTAGTGTTTGGTGTAATCATCCTATCGTGCCGAGCAGTCCTCGACAATGTGGAAATGCACGTGCAGCATGTCCTGGGCCTAAACGCTCAACTTCTTCTTTCCCTCTCAGCGGAACTTTATCCACAGACCCCGTATCTCTACCCTCGTCTTTCACTCCCAGTCATCCATCCTCGATCCTCGCTCATTTGCTTCATCCCACCATCATGTCTGGTAGCTCAGAAAGCCGATACATCAGACTTGATGGTGAGTATATCATCTCCGTATCCATATTCTAATTCTCATGCCTTATCTACAGTCATTAGCGGAAAAAATCTTAAAGTCCCTTCCCAGCGCATACCTGCAGGTGTTTACGTATCGATCAATGTCGACTCCCAGAAACGCTGGAAATCGGCCATCAGTGTCTTTTCATCCGACAGATCTGCAGTGTGGAGGAATACTGTGTCTCTGTAAAGTCCTTGGTAACTTCCGAGTACGATTCGAGAACTGACCTGCGGTTTAGATCATCAGATGCCTCACCTTTATTGTTGGTGGAGATCAGGGCGTCCTATGAGGCCGATCGATTGTTAGGCAGGGGAGAGGTCATCGGCAAACTTCAAATGTCCTGGGATGAGTTACTCAATCGTGGAGATGAACCTTTTGGTGAGTGATTTGCTCCTCATTCAGACACATGTACTTACATCTCTTAGATCTATCCTTCCCACCTGTGCGTGGCGTCCACCCATCCCTCACGCTGAAGGCTGCCGTTGTACAGGCTTGCGACGATCAGGATGGCACACTGCCTGATGTGAGTGACGCTGGTATCTGCCGTTAGCTTTGCTGATGGAATGCCATCTGCAGTCCCTCACAGACTGCGAGATTGCTCGACAAACAGATGCAGGCCATGCACAATTTGCCGAATACGTTGCGAGCGAGACGGTTTCTCACCTTAACGCTGCTGTAGAGCATTTTCAGTTGGTTCTGGACCAGTGTCCGGTCAGCCATCCTGACCATGCAGCAGCTCTCACCAACCTTGCGTGGGCCCGCCTTCTAGGCTACATCTGGAATCATCTACAAGACATCGATATCACCATTTCCCTCTTCCGCGACGCCCTTGCATTACGTCCGCAGTGCCTTCCCGATCGTCCCTTCTCTCTATATAATCTCGCCATAGCCCTGAGTTGGCGCCACAGCAAGAAAAGTACTGCTGCTGACATCCGCGAAGCCGCCCAACTCTATCATGAGCTACTGCCTCTCTGTCCAGAGGGCACCTACTTTCGTGGCATTGCGGCAGGGAAAAATGGCGTCGATTATGTGATCGGCGAATGCAACGATCTTCCAACAGACGCATCCGATGAAGGCATCTGCCTTCGACGAGTTGTCCTCGAGCTCTGTCCCGTGGGTCATCAACGCCGTCCAAGAGCACTTGACGAGCTTTCGCACGCTCTCGAATCATGGTTTATACAAAGCGGCAACATTGATGATTTAGACGAAGGCATACAATTTCTTCGTGAAGCCCTGTCTCTGTGCCCCGAGGGACATACTGACCGTGGTGTCTACTTGAATCGCTTGGTTTTTTTACTCCGTTTCTATCGTTTCGAGCACCAAGGCAATCTTAATGACCTCGATGAGGCCATCTCTTTGCACGAAGAAGCGCTGCGCCTGCTCCCTGTTGGGCGCGAATCTCGTGATTCCTCATTGGACAACCTGGGGGGTGCTCTCGTCACCCGTTTCAACAAACGCGGTGCCAGAGAAGATATCACCCGAGCTATCAGCCTCCGTCGCGAGGCACTGACATTGTGCCCACCTGGGCATCCACGTCGTGACACCACGCTTACCGGCCTTGCCATTGCGCTCGGCACCAGATATAACAAATTCAATGTCAGCGAGGATCTTAACGAGGCCATTGATCTGTATCGCGAATCCCTTCGCATAAGGTGGCTTGACCATCCAGAGCGCCATACAGTGTCTCAAAAAAGTATTGCACAAGTGAAAAAGACTTATATCTCAGCAACAACACAATATTATCTGAAGATGTTAGTGTATTATATATAGATATTGTAAATTGGTTAGGGTGATTATATGGTTATGTTAACCCCCAAGGCCCCAGATGAAAACAGTGCAGGTATCCGAACCAAATTCATCTACAGATCACCAACAAAAACAGTAAGATATATACAATAACCCTATAAACAACAGATATGTCCTACAAAATGTTGATATTTTACCATGGTCCGCGCATAAGCCAACTTACCAGCGCGGACCAGTAAAGAACAATATATATATGTAGGTCCGCCGATAAGCCAACTTACCAGTGCGGACCATTAAACAAAATATTAGTTGATACAATTGACATTGTATATACTGAGACACATTTACATGTACACTGGTCCACCGATAAGCCAATTAACCAGCGCGGACCAGTAAAGAACAATATATATATGTAGGTCCGCCGATAAGCCAACTTACCAGCGCGGACCAGTAAAGAACAATATATATATGTAGGTCCGCCGATAAGCCAACTTACCAGTGCGGACCATTAAACAAAATATTAGTTGATACAATTGACATTGTATATTCTAACCATGATTTATAGGGTCAAAACAGAAATAGGTTTCAAACTTGTAAAAAAATATCTTCTTTTGGGCTGGTACATTTCATAGAGGGTACTTCCAGGAATGATATGAGCCAAGAATTAAGAAAAACGGCGGTTCGGTTATGGAGATATGGTCGAAATACTGGTATTTTGGCCCACACACCATATGACACCAAGGATGACCTCGGGATGCTCTGGGACCATTCCCAATCGATTCCTACGGTTGAAAAACCCTAGGACAGGTCCCCACACTACCGGGTTTGAGTCAAATTGCGTCACAGCCACATATAGTGGGGAGGGGGGGGGGAGGGGGACCCTGCATATCTCAGGAACATGACTTCTTCTGGCAAATCGGGCTCACCCATCGTGTTCAGAGGGTTCGATAACCTCAGAAACAAGTCCTACATCATCACCTGCAAGTCATATGAAGGCTGTAAAAATCGATGTGTAGAGGGGGGTAGCATGGCCTTGGTGATCAACTTCGGAATTTGATTGCTTCGTGCAAATCTGGCTTGACCATCGTCTTCAGAATGCTCAATAACCTCAGAAACAAGCCCTGCATCAACCTATGCAGGTCATATGAAGGCTGTAAAAATCGATGTATGGGGGGGCAGCATCACCTAGGTGGTCAACTTTGCAACATGATTGATTTGGGCAAATCTGGCTTGACCATCCTTTTCAGAATGTTAAATAACACCAGAAACGAGTCCTATATCTTGCCATGGAAGCCACATGAAGGCTGTAAAAATCAATCTGTGGGGGAGGGGGGGCCAGCATGACCTGGGTGGCCAACTTTTCAACCTTATCTTTTTTTCGCAAATCTGGCTCAACCATCCTTTTCAGAGCATTCAATAACCTCAAAATCGAGTCCTACATCAACCTCAGCAAGTGTTATGAAGGCTGCAAAGATCTTGGGAGGGTGAGGTAGTGGCACTGCTTACATAAGCAGGAATGCGGTCCTCTTACAAGCCCTCAGGGGGCCTGGTCATCACCCAATGCCACTGTGGTGCAGCAGCAAAGACATCTTGCTGCTTTTTTCCAATGTTCCCAGGTTGAGATCCTACATTGGCCATATAAAACACCAAAACTGCGAATGTGGAGGGTAGTTGGAGAAATGCACAGCAGGGACCAAGCTGTGACACTCTGTAACCATGTCTGTTTTTGTGTTCCACACATCTCACTCAACCAGGTTCCTGCCAGACATAAGACATCAAGTCCTGCATCAACCCCAGTGTATCATAACGAAGGCTGCAAAAATCAATTTTGGACCTGCTTACATAAGCAAAAGTGCGCCCATCTCAGAGTGATTCCTCACTCTAGGATCACTCCCAACTGATTCCCAAAGTTGCTCATCCATGGGTGAATTTCAGAGAGGCTTCCTTGACTCAGTAGCTGTCCTTAGGTCGAGTCATACCTCCCATTCATACCACTACCTATGATGTAGTAGGTATGGATGGAGTTGAGTGTCCTCCATGGGTCGTACTCCAGCCCTAGAAAGGTACAGTCAAGTCCAACACACAGGATCAGATCAAAATATTCTGTTGGGTCGCATCAGAAGAAGGCAAGGTAATAGTAGATTCATCATGCTTACTACTAGTAAGTACTAACATGTCCCCATGATAAATTTGATATTAGGGGGAAACTTTCCACACCAGAATACCTAGGCATGACAGCCTCCACTCCAGTGGATGGAGTCAAATGCCCTCCATGGGTCGTGCTCCTGCCCTGGAAAGGCACAGTCAAATTTGACTGTGTTTCCTGCCAATATGGCACACCCCCACCAGCAGGTTTCTGCCAAGTTGTGCAGATGATCTCACCAGAGATCACAGTAAGTCCTGAATGCAAGATAAGTCGGCCAACCCCTGCCTCACCCACTATATAGTCATGTTCCCATCGTCCGTAGCCCTATAGACGGTCCCCGTCCCACCGCTAGTCCTTTTCGGGACGTCACGTGCTCGTCCCGTTTCCTGATTCTTTTTTCGGATCGTCGCCCATGTTTGGTTTCGTTTGCGTCGTCCCAACTTTGCTTTTTATTCGTCCTTCCTTCTTTGTCTTTGTCTTTGTCTTTGTCTTTGTCTTTGTCTTTGTCTTTGTCGTTTTCGAATCCTCTTTCTTTTTTTTTCTTCTCAAGTTTGTTTGGTTTTCGCGCGTCCTTTGGGCGCACGGTCAACGATGTTACGCTTCCCCCCCGGGTCGTGCTCAGAGTCTCTCGCCGTTGTTTTTTTTTCTTCTTCCTTTTCACTTCGCTCTTAGTTTGCTTTTCGCATGCCTGGGGTGCAAGAAGACGATGTTACGCTTCCCTCCTCTGGGTCGCGCTCAGAGTCCCATCCATGCCCCGAGGCTCGCGTCGCGTTGGCCACCTCGTTTCGGTGCTGTCAACTGTTTTTTTTCTTTTTCATCTTACTGCTTTTTTTCCCCTGGTGGGTGTGCCCGAAACAGCTGACTTGTTTTTCCGCAGATAAACTAACACGATGGCGCTTTCTCAAGACCTCGTCTTATCGTGCGTGTTTCGTTTTATATCATTCCCTAATGCAAATGCTGATACCTTCGCAATCAGAAACCACTCCACTTGCCATCCGACGCCTCCACCTCCAACTCGAACGACTCAAACGTATTGATGGTCCGGTCCGTTTCGTTCGGTCAGAAACTGCGGGTTCTCTCAGTCCCAGTTTCAGAAGTACTTCAAAGTACTTCGAGACTGAGGAGATGAGGATGATCGCCCACCAGTCTCTGCGGTATCTCCAGAGTCTCCTCCCCCTCCTGCTGCCTTTTGCCCTTGGAGCATGCGATCTCGTGCATGTGCACCCCCCAGAAGTCAAGAATGACCTCAAAGGGTGAGTTTTCGGTTTTCGAAAGACACTCAACGCATTTCTAACGTAGTATGAAACAGCGTTCCAGTACCACCTGCAGAATCAGACACTGCACACTTCAAGCCTTGGGGGGGAGAGGTTCATGTCGGTATGTATCGGCCTAAACTTACTGGTCCAGGCAGGGCGGGGTGCCGCGCCGATGCTGCCGCCTTTTGGGGCATGTGGTTGCGCCCGCCAGGGCGTGGTTTCCCTCGTTTTTTCTCCTCGTTCACCAGTCTTGTTTGCTCTTGTTTGTCCTCGCTCCCGTCTCCTTGGTCGGTCCCCTTTGTTTGGTCGGTCCCCTTTCTTTGCTCTATCATCATCACCACTATCATCGTGGGAACTATCTCCTAAAAATAGACTCGCTTTCAAATCATAGAATACCTCCTCCCTTACCCGTCCATCATCTCGGCGCATCTCGCGCTCGTCATCTCGTCGAGATATATCAAAAATACTCGAAAACCATCGGTGCGTTGAGCGCAACCCAGCGCCTGATGCAACTCCTCCGTCTCAACATCGCACCCTTGCGACCTCGACTGCACTCTTGCAACTCTGCAACTCAACCGACCTGTGCATCCAGCGCTGCGACCGAACCATGCACCCATGCAACTGCAACCAAACTCGACCTTGCACCCTTGCAACCTCAACTGCACTCTGCAAACTCAACCTGCAACCATGCAACCATGCAACTCAACCAACTCAACGCTGCAACACTGCAACCCTGCAAACTCAACTCTGTAACTCAACTTGCAACCGTGCAACTCAACATGCAACCATGCAACCATGCAACCCTTGCAACTCAACTCTGTAACCTGCAACCTGCAACCTGCAACCGTGCAACTCAACCAACTCAACTCTGTGACCCTGCAACCCTGCAAACTCAACTCTCTGCAACTTACAAGTCTGAGTTTGTTACAGGTGGCGGAAAGTCTGTGATGTTGACAAAGACAACACGCTGCTAGCGAGCGGGTCGTGGTATTCGATGGTGTGGATATGGAACTTGAAGATGGGTGACCTACTAACGTTTTAAAGACATGTCATTATGCCTCAACTGTCGCTCGGTAAACAAACACCCCGACAGTAAATCCTTTATCCTTGCCAGTAGCGTTTTCTTACGTGCATCCACCTTGCCCAGACCCCTTCTGTCATTCTTTATATCCTTCGACAGTCCAAGTGCTTCTTCGGCCTTGGCGTTGCTTTTCTGCGCAAGTTCAATGCTTTGGTTCGCAAGGACGCTGTTTGCGGATGACTGACGAGTGATTTCAAATGAATCCGACCTTCTGGTTTTCAGTCATTCTCTCGATCACACACTCTAGCCTCTTTGGGCAACATGCTTTACCCGTGCAACCTGCAACGACTTAATCATGCACCCATGCACCCCGCCTGCATGCAACTGCAACCCTGCAACTCCAAATGAATGGAATCGGTATGTTTCAATGTACTCTACAAAATGATCCCAACGCCGTTCAAAGCACCCTCCAACGGTACAACAAACATGCTGCTGACATTGTTGCCTCCGCGCCCTCCCCCTTGAATGGTACTCGACCATCAGTTGCTGGACTGCTACTGGTGTACTGAGGTATCCCTTTTCTGACTTCTTGAACCTTTGCTCACGCGCTAGCCCTTCTCTGGGTTTTACCTAGTACCGCGAAGCCATGGTGGTTTGCATCTACCGATACCTACTGTAGTTGCCAAACCATGAGAATTGCTGACCTCCTCTGGTACTTGCTTACAGCCCGGGCTTACCACTCGGTACCTTTGGTCAAACTCATCTGTTCTTACTGTCTAGCAAATCTCTTTGGACTACGATGTAGAGACTCGGGGTACGCGCGCGAGGAAGGTCGAGCATGGAAAGGTCGAAAGCGGCCATTATTGAAGATGGTGGAAGTAGAAGAGAAGGTCGAAGAGGACAGAACAACAAGACGCGATCGCCTTGAATGCGCTAAAATGTCCACAATTATGTAAGCACAATGGCGCTAATTCAAATGCCTCAGATACACACCCGGCATTCGGGTACTGCTACACCCAAGCATATCATGTGCTAGCATCGAAATTTCACCAAGTCCCAATGCACGCGTGATGACTGGGGACAGTCATATTCTAAAGTCTCGCGCAGTTGTAGAGACTCGCATCTCCCTGGGCTTACATTCTCGCATTCCCTCCCTTTTCACGCATCAGCCAGCTCTTATCCTAAGGATTAGCATGCGCGCACCTATTTATTTTTCACAGATAGGCCTCGCGCTGTCATGCATGGTATGCACTTCATACCATACCGTATACAAACATAAGGTGATAAGGAAGGTATAACAGACTATACGGTATCCTATTACCAAGTTACTCTACCATTTTTTCCTTGATTCATTAGCTTATGATCTCAGTTCTTATTCTTATTCTGATTTTATTTCGTGTATTTCTATTTCGTTCCACATATTTCTATGCGTTTCCGTATATTTCTGTCTCTTTCTATTTTTTCTAGGCTTCTTCAGCCATTCTTTCAGCCACCTGATTTTCCCACCATATTTTGAGCATGTTTGTAAGCATGTCATGTGACTGGGAAATGATTTGTAAGGACTTCCTGTTTGACTCATCATGATTCGTCATGCTTTGTAAGACTTACAGTTGTATTTGTAAGATATTAGTAAGACAGGATGACTCACCACACCAAATGGCCTGGTTTGTAAGCACATTCTTACCAATCCATGTGATGACTCATACTATTCTTTGTAATACTACCATGTAAATTAGTAATTGAGCTGACTCAACACCTGGTTTCTTACCAATCCAGTGCTGAATCATGCTTAGTAATCTGGCCTCCCAAAAGGTATAAAAGGAGCCCATTTTACACCTGAGCAATCAGACTTCCCACTTTGAACCTACTCTGCAACAGTTGCATATTACATAAGTTAAGTGCAGGCCATCACTTGTGCCTTGAAGTAAGTAAGACCTTGTAAGCTGTATATTTGTCAAATAAGGACTATACAGGCAAGGCAATTTATTATCTCTTGTGCTGTGTACTACCAAACATAAGGTCTACACAGGCAAGATCAGTTTATTCTTAAGTTGTATAGCACTATGCGAAAGTGTCTATACATATTCATCTACTCTATCATTTTACGATCAAAGCTTTACGTCTATTACGCTAACTCTCTCTCTCACGTCAAGGGAGACTTGACAAGTTGAAGAAGACTTTCATAGGTTGAAACACGACCTACTAGGGTGAAACATACCTACCAGATTTCATTACCGATTCATTATCGTTTTATCATCATACGTAACTTCATTGTTTATTTATCTTTTGTGACTATTAGGTTGTTGTAAAAAGAAAAGATAATTCCTCCCAAAGAACCAGCATGTTATCTACCACAAAAACTAGAAAAGTCGTAGACCATGTACTTTAAGGACTGGCAAGAAGTCTTATCCTGTATAGTTGTGCTGTCACTATATACACATTCTATATAAGACCCTTAAGTAACAAGACAGCGCGCCCATCCATCCATCCATGTCCCACTGGCATCTATTGGTGTGTTTTCACATACTATATCCTTTTATCTAACATAGCTCCAGTGTTACACACATGCCATCGTGCTTCGTGTGAATATGAACTCATATTACATACTTTCATGCCTATATTTAGCTTACTCGGCTCACGCACTCGGTCCTGTGCGCCTAGTGATGCTTGAACCTTTACATATATTCTACATACATTTTCTGATTCCTGGTTGACTTTTCCACCCACTTACTCCCACTGCACAGTAGAGCTCAGATCTAAAATTCAATTGTCTTCCTCGCATATTCGCACTTCGCGCGACCACCTCTATAAGCTATCTGCTTATTTGCCTTAGCAGTCTCTTGGCATTTGCTTAAGCTGCGCGCCGCACACCTCTATCTTCACCCACCAAAGCCTCGCGCATCAGACCCCATATATTGCATCTGTGCGAGCTATCACCGCGCACATACCCTCTCACATCTCACACTCGCACGTATTTCGCGTGCATTCACCCATAGCCACCCTTCGCGTCTCACTCTTCGCACATAGGTCATAGCGCCCTACAGCACTTGAGTATCCCTCATATAGAGAGGATTCCCTTCACTCAGTAGCTGTCCTTGGGCTGAGTCATATCTCGCATTCAGGACTTACTGCGTTCATCTCCCTATCTGTGTTTTCCCCGCAGTTCAGATTCCTCTTCTTAAACGAGATCCTTTCACTTTCAGTTCCCTAAGGGACGACTACCGAAGCTCGCACCTATAGAAAATAGGCCAAGTCTATACTAACATAGCTGAAATTGGCCACCTGCTGACAAAAATTCATGATGACACTGTTTATTACCCACACACTATCAAGGCCCTTGTTGCTAACAATCCCCTACTTGCCTCTGAGCTTGGTCGATAATGGCACCAGCTCTGTTCCATCAATGGCATTTACAACGCATTCGCCAAATACAGGGCCTTAGTGGTCATTCTGGTCCACTGGAGCCAGGCACTCGCATTGGGGTAGCAGCTGGTGTGATGCCTAATGATAGTTTACCTGATAGTGTGACTGACATCAAAGATATTGATAGCAAGGATCTTTACGATGGAGAATGCATGCAGCAGGTTGAGGGGTATATCAATGGACTTGATCATCATATTGTGGCCAATGCTGTGCCAGTTGGGCCACACCCAGGGAGTCATGGAAGCACCCTAATCAGCTCCTTTGAACAGGAAGTCACAATGCCAGGCATGTAATCCCCTTTCTCATGCACCCGGTGAAGAGAATCAACTCAGGTCAAGGTCAAATCCAGATAAAATGGAAGGACACAAGAGACTGATATAGTGACCAGTGTGCAGCCTAGTCTGCTATGCTTGCATAGACAAATGCGTTCAATCCAAGGGGAAGTGAGATAATAAACCCACGGGTTGCGCAGCAACTGTGCTATAGGACACAAGGTGTGCAAAGTGTGGGAAAGTCATTGAAGAAGAGGAATCTGAACTGGGGGGAAAACACAGATAGGAAGACAAACGCAGTAAGTCCTGAATGCGAGATATGAACTCGACCTGAGGACAGCTACTGAGTGAAGGGAATCCTCTATATGAGGGATACTCAAGTGCTGTGGGGCACTAAGACCTATGCATGGAGAGTGAGGCGTGAAGGATGGCTATAGGCGAACGCGCGCGAGTGCGAGATGCATGGAGGTACACACGAAGTGGTAACTCACGCGGACACGATATATGGGTTCTAATGCGCGAGGCGAAGGCGCGTGCAAGGCTTGGATAGGCGAGGATAGAAGTGCATGGCGCGCAGCTTAAGCAAGTGTGAAGAGACTGCTATTGCAAATAAGCAAGGAGCTTCTGGAGGTGATCACGCAAAGTGTGAATATGTGAGGAAGACAATTGAATTTTAGATCTGAGCTCTACTGTGCAGTGGGAGCATGTGGGTGGAAAAGTCAACCAGGAATCAGAAAATGTATGTAGAATATATGTAAAGGTTCAAGCATCACTAGGCGTGCAGGACTGAGTGCGCGAGCCGAGTAAGCTAAATATAGACATGAAAGTAGGTAATATGGGTTCATATACATGCGAAGCGTGATGGCGTGTGTGTAACACCGGAGCTATGTTAGATAAAAGGGTATAGTATGAGAAAACGCACCAATAGACACCAGTGGGATATGGATGGATGGATGGATGGATGAGCACACAAGTCACGCGACTGCACGAGGCCTATCTGCAAAAAATAAATAGGTGTGCATATGCATGATGCTATTCCTTAGGATAAGAGCTGGCTGATGCGTGGAAAAGGAGGGAATGTGAGAATGTAAGCCCAGGGAGACACAAGTCTCTACATTGTGCATGTGATGCGTGATAGTGTGGGAACACGAAATGCAAAGTGCAAAAGTGTATAGAAGACAAGCAAAGGATGATGGCTGGATGACTATGGCTTCAAGCTCTAGCTATATACACAATAATCTAGTGGGAGTGAGGTGGCATCTAGTGGGAATCTAATGTGGTAAAAAGGTGAAAAGTGTGAAGCTATATATCTCGCTATGTGAAAATAAGCCAAGCCAAGTATGAGGTAAGGTGTGTAAAGATGTATGTAAATCAGGGTCCATACTATAATACTAGTCCACACCCGTTGTGCCTTTGGCACAGGAAGCCAAAAAGAGTGCTTTGCACTCTTTTGTGGCTCCCTGGCCTTGGCTGCATCCCAATAATCAGAGTAAATTTTAAAATAAAATTTAAATATTTGAGCTGGTTTAATAGGAATATTGAAGTAGTTTATTTGTGATTTTGTGATTTTGTGATTTTCCCATTTTCCCGGTCTTTGAATCTATACTGTTCCCAAATTTCCCCCACTGATTTCTTCCTGCATTCCTGTCTCTCCCATTGTCTGGTTTTGCTGTTTTCCAATTCTCTGATTCTTGTGTTTTGCACTGTGGTATTGTCTCCCGTCTCCCATCTCCCATCTCCTGTTATCCGTCTCTCCCATCTCCCATCTCCCATCTCCCATCTCCCATCTCCCATCTCCCATCTCCCATCTCCCATCTCCCATCTCCCATCTCCCATCTCCCATCTCCCATCTCCCATCTCCATCTCCCATCTCCCATCTCCCATCTCCCATCTCCCATCTCCCATCTCCCATCTCCCATCTCCCATCTCCCATCTCCCATCTCCATCTCCCACTTTCCTGTTTTCCTGTTTTCCTGTCCCCTAATTTTCTGTGTTATTGTCTCTCATCTTCCTAATTTCTCATTTTCCTGTTGATCCATTTTTGAGCTTTCCTATTGTCCATTTTTCCTATTTAACTGCTCTCCCATCTCCATCCTCTGTTTTTAAGTCTTCCTACTGGTTCCAATTTAATTAGAATTTATTGTCTACATGTAATATTCAACAAAATAACAAAATACCCCACTGCTAAGAAAGCACAATGGTGTTTGAGTCGCCACTCTAAAACATGTGACAGCCACGCTGTCTTCTTAGATAGATGTTCTATAGATAACCACCTATAAAATCAAATATCTCCACGGTCAGTGATTCAGACAAATACCAATGACTGATAACGTGGTCGCTCGTGGGTGGCTGTTCAGCGATGCTTGAAGATACAATCAGCGGGCAGAATCTCTGTGAGGTCAGCAGTGAGCAGTCAACTCGACGATGTGCAGGACACGGAAACAATGTCAATGACAATAATGAAGAAAATAAACAGAATAATAACAACAACGTCAAAGAAGATCACCCGAAGCTCTTGTCCTGCAGCAACAGCACCACCAGAAAGTTGTGCGAAGCAAATAAAGGTCACTCCCAAAGCACAAGCAGGTAGGATCAAAGGTCAGGACTGATCAATTGCTCTCCGGACTCCACGCAATATTGAACCTGCTGCCAAGGAACTCACAATGAGTATTAAACAGAATCAGAAACGGACGTCCTTGGTGTTCAGCACCAAGTCCCCTTTCAATAGCTAAAGCCTCGTGACAATGAAAACCCTGGCTCAGTATCGCTACTCAGATGAGTAAGGTCAAGCTTCCCGTTATCAACTCCTGAAGTCTCCCCACTAAGCTACTCTGAGCCTTAGATGGACAAAAGAGACAAACACAGAGATTCCGGAATATGCAAGTTGGTAAAACAAAGAAAACTCAGAGAAATATCTATGACAATGACGAAACCGACAAATGGAACAGAACCAGGTCTGCTGGTCGTGGAGCACAGCGTACTCACACTTTTACTGATGTCTTGCAGAGGTTCACCCTACAATCTTCAACAGCTTACACTGTATCTGACTTGGCTCACACCTTACAGACGCAAACTGGGGGCGTAAAACTGCTCTTTTTTCAACCGAAACGTGGGTCCTTATATACACGAAATCAGTGGCTGTGCTACCATCTTCCCACGAAATTAAGTGAGGATTACTTAAGTCTGATGAAATAGAGGGGTGTAATCTCTGAGTCAGCTTCGAGGGGTCAATTAGTGAAAGTATTAAGTAATGGTAGTAATATTTTGCTGGGTCATGTGATGTCCTGTGGCTGAGGCCTCAAGGGCCTAGACAAATGGTTACGTAATTTATGGGTCTGGTGTGCAATATTTTTGGTGATTTTTCATTATATTTTTCGGCTGGAAGCCAAAATTGCAACATATTATTTCGAGTTTCCTGTGAGTTCCCACAGGTTGATTTGTAGAGGAAATATTTTTGGCAGTCACCTGACATGCAAGAGGTTCTTGCTGAGTCATTCCTGGGCTATTTGAAATGAAACTGAATCCAAAATTAAATCTTTGAAAATATTAGTTTTCTTGTTCAGGTGAATATTTGAAGGGAAATTCGTATTTTCTGAGCTGAGTGCTTGGGAGATTAAATCCGAAAAAAATGTTGGGTGGGGGCTCATAGCAGAGTATTAGTCAGCCATGCACCAGACCAATTTGGTGCAGGTCAACGCAAGATTTTTAGCGAGCTTAGTGAAACCACATGGCCTTAAGCGCAAACCACGCAAGCAACTGGGTGATGGGAAAAACCCGTTCTCCCTTTCTTCTCAAGATGGTGCAATAATAAATAAAATGCGAAAATACATACTAGTGAGACCTGCTGGACAATGGATGGATGCTCCTGGATGATAGGGCAATGAAAGTGTGGGAAGTGCACATGCATAGGCTTCGTGAAGTGTGTGAATATCACGCGACGCACGGGAAAGCACTGCTGCATATCACAATAGCTAATGGAAGCTTGGGGGAATGATGCTGTGAGTTTGTGCTGATAACTAGGGGGATGTGAGCTGCAGTATAAGGAGGTGTGAGAGGGGATTGTAAGCCCAGTGATGTTTGAGCAATCATGTGAGCCTGTGAACAAGCACACTCAAACTAGTGCTTACTAAGCGAGGAAATGTGTATGTACGTGTGTTTGTTGACATGCGTCCCTCTTCATCTTCCATTGTCACATTTGTCTCCACTTTTTGCTTATAAGTGAAAGTCTGTGCATATAGCCACTCAACTCTTTGAAAACATCTCAATATGACTAACACACAGCCTTCCAGACTCCCTATGGGTGTCAGTGGTAAGAGTACAGCCGCTCTCAACAGCACTTATAGGGTAGCAGGAGCAGCTGATGCTGATTGCATTGCAGGAGTGGTTGGTTCTTCCAGCAGTCATGTTGTTCCAGCGACTTGTCAGGACATTCTCAATGAGAATGAGGTGTGCATCAGGCACAATGATACTTGCACTGACCACAGGGCTATCACATCTGATGTCATAGAGGATGATGAGCCGATGTTGGATGTCCTGCCTGAGGAATCCTCTGGCTTGCCAGACCCACATCCCATTAACATGAACACCCCAATGATTGATGTTTTCAGGGATTATACAGCTCTCATGCCAGGTTTGAAAGCCTCATGGCTAAAGTATTGCCCTCTGCTCCCCAAGTTCAAGTGGCTACCACATCTGGTGTTGCATATGGAGAACAAGTTCGAGTGCATCTGCAACAAGTACAGGTATGGCAGGCCACACCCAGTTTCCAGGTCGACATGGTACCAACATATTCAAGAGGCTGGCTTGGAGGAGGAGAGACCGAAAATTCGACTTCATAAAAAAGGTAATGTGTCTTGATATAAATGTCTACTTCTGCTACTAATAATCTTGCTATGAGTTACGGATGGGCATCTTGCTGATCAGAATAACGCCTCTGGTTCCCAGCTTCCTCCTGGTGCTCACCGTACTGCTACAATCAGAGCACTTGCTAAATGAGCCCAAGAGAACAGTGACGACAGTCATGTTGGCTAGTGAAAATTGGCAAAACCAAGCAACACTGATGTGGACATTGACTATAATTTTGATGACAACAACAATCTGGTACGTAGTTTAAAGCTAGTGCATCCTTTTAATACTGCCTCAGACAGATAATTATGATCATTCATGCAAACCATCTCCTCACCCAGAACCATCTACTCCCCCAGAACTCACATATTACAGTGACCTATCTCCGTATAATACGAGGGAACGGACATGCATAATATCCCATATGATATGGGCCAGCAGACCATGGGCCCATGGCAAAAATTTCCTCAACTATGACAGTGTACATGAATATTCGGTAGACAGGTGGGCTGAGGTAGTTGGATATAATGCAGATGGGTGTATTAAGGTAGATGTGTATCAGATAGATGGGTAGGTACTTGGTATCACATTCATGGTGTCTTGTTACTTAAGGGTCTTATATAGAACACGTGTATAGAGACAGCACAACTATACAGGATAAGACTTCTTGCCAGTCCTCAAGTACACGGTCTACGACTTTTCTAGTTTTTGTGGTAGATAACATGCTAGTTCTTTGGGAGGAATTACCTTTTCTTTTTACAACAACCTAATAGACACGAAAGATAATAAAACGAAGTTACCCACGGTAGTATACGATAGACAATAACGAAATCTGATAGGTATGTTTCACTCTAGTAGGTCGTGTTTCAATCTATGAAAGTCTGTTTCAACTTTGACGAGTCTCCCTTGATGTGAAAGGGAGAGTTTACAAATGTATAAGTAAAGCTTTGAATGATTGTTGTATAGACACTCTCAAATTAGTGCTGTACAACCTTAGAAAAGATGAACGATTATTGTATAGACACTCTCAAATTAGTGCTGTACAATCTTAGAATAGAAACACGATTGTTGTATAGACACCCTCCAAAATTAATACTATACAACCTTAGAATAGAAAGAGTTACCTTACTGTATAATCTACTCTCAGAGTTTAGTAGTATACAGTCAAAGGCTTATGTAATTGATGTGTCTTCAAGGCAATCACACAGGGCCTGCACTTGTCTTATGTAATCTCACTAGTATTGAGAAAGAAGGCTTCAAGTGGGAAGAACTATATTGCTCAGGTGTAAAATAGGCTCCTTTTATACCTTTTGGGAGGCCAGATTACTAAGCATGATTCAGCACTGGATTGGTAAGAAACCAGGTGTTGAGTCAGCTCGATTACTAATTTACATGGTAGTATTACAAATACAGATGAGTAAATGGCATGAGTCATCACATGGATTGGTAAGAAAACCAGGCCATTTGGTGTGTTGAGTCATCCTGTTTACTAATGTCTTACAAATACAACTGTAAGTCTTACAAAGCATGACAAATCATGACAACACATGGTAAGTCAAGCAGGAATCCTTACAAATCAGAATTTTTCCAGTCACATGACATGCTTACAAACATGCTCAGAAGAATATGGGAAAATCAGGTGGCTGAAAGAGCCTAGAAAAAATGGAAAGAGACTGAAACAAATGTAAACAAACAGAGATACACGAGATACAAATACAAATACACAGAATAAGAATACAGTAGAAACTGAGAATGTAAGCTAACGAATCAAGGAAAAATGGTAGAGTAACTTTGTGAAAGGTGTAGTATGGTGTATCATACCTTCCTTATCACCTCATATATGTATACAGTATGGTATGGAGTTCATACCATGCATGACAATGGATGGGCCCAGGCGCATATTAAATTAGACGGGTGGGCCCAGACACATATTACTTGGACAGGTGGACCAAGAGTGTTTTATAAAATATTTCATTAGACAGGTATGGGATATTGTATTAGATGGGTGGGCTGCATCAGGAAATCAACCCGGAATTGATATGTCCAGATAGGGCTGACAAATCAAACCAATTATGATACATCTAGATTTAGAAATACATATTATTATCTTTGCCCACCAAATTGATGAAAAAATATATGATTATGCAAGGGAAGTGCCATCCTGATGCACACCTTGCGATCGCACAACACGAAGATGAAGGAATACATGGCTATACCGAGGACTAATCATTTTGAAGGGTGCCTTACAGGTGGGCAACACATTTGCGAAAAAATATATGACTATGCAAGGGAAGTGCCATCCTGATGCACACCTTGTGATTGCACAACATGAAGACGAAGGAATACATGGCTATACCGAGGACTAATCATTTTGAAGGGTGCCTTACAGGTGGGCAACATATTTGCGAAAAAATATATGACTATGCAAGGGAAGTGCCATCCTGATGCACACCTTGTGATTGCACAACATGAAGACGAAGGAATACATGGCTATACCGAGGACTAATCATTTTGAAGGGTGCCTTACAGGTGGGCAACACATTTGCGAAAAAATATATGACTATGCAAGGGAAGTGCCATCCTGATGCACACCTTGTGATTGCACAACATGAAGACGAAGGAATACATGGCTATACCGAGGACTAATCATTTTGAAGGATGCCTTACAGGTGGGCAACACATTTGCGAAAAAATATATGACTATGCAAGGGAAGTGCCATCCTGATGCACACCTTGCAGTCCCACAACATGAAGTCAGAAAAATACATGGTTATGCCAAGGGCTCATCCCCAGTGGAGATCAACAAGAATGAGGTAGATAGACACTGTGTGAAGCCCATGAATTTCAGTATGAGAAAACACTGAAAGCCTATTAATAGAGAGAACCATTGAAAATAGTAAGGTAGCACAATGACTGGATGATCAATTAATGCCCTGAACAGATGATAAACATCAGTGTGTATCACCCCCAATTTCAATGGTATGACCAATACACTTTATACCTATGATATTCAGTGTTGCTACCACCGACAGTCACCGATAACAAAAACATCACCAAGGAACATTGATGTCACATGACATGTGTGATTTAAAACTCGCCATCGGCAGGAATTGAACACAAGACCTTACGCGTCTAGTAATTATAGGGAGCAACATTGCTACCACTTAGCTACAAGACCTTTGATATGTCTCATACCATAAATGCTATATATACCGAAATGACATGACAAAAATGAGAAAATCTAAAAAGTCCGTTCTCCACAAAAATTCATGGTACTAAGACATTACATTCGTTGGTCTATCTATCACATCTCATTGGCTTATCCATCATAATCTCATGGTCATGTCTTAGTCTGACTGAATTTTGTAGTCATTGCATCTGTCAATGAAGTCTATGGTAGTAGCCAGAACAATGAATACACTTGCTGTTAGACATAGAGAGAAAATTTAAACGTTTAGATATGATTATCGCTGTGTTTAGACCTACCGACACACATTTACATATAAATTATCACTTGATTTGATCTAAAAACACATCGAGATACATCTAATGCAGACAAATGAGATTATCTATAGGTATCGATCGCCAGGGTTAGGGTGGTATTGCTATCATTAGGCGAGGTAGGGTATCGCTGCTCGCTGCGCCCCTTCCGCCATCCCGCCCGCCCACCATCCTGCCATGTGCCCTCTAGTCAGAGAGAACCAAACCAATATTTAGAGTAAGTACTAAGGCTCATACAAAGCAAGTAAGGTCCATACCAACTTGACGATTTTGATGAGCATCCAGTTGTTAGACAATGTGGTCAGTAAGAGATAGAAGAGCTGCAGGACGAGCTCACACAGGACATTTACAGTCGTGCAGACCACACCTGGGTGTGTGCCTTGGTTAAACAGGCAGCTTGATCTCGTCTAGCTTGGGCTGACCTGGATCAGAATCTTCCAGCTCCTCCTGCAATCGACCGAAAGTATGACGAAGAGCCTCAGGGTACTTCTCAAACGCACGCTAGGTTCAAATCAAATAACTGTACGCGGAGGTGGCGAAGGCGGGCACTGTCACATGGGATTAGAGCGAAGTTAGTAATTGTTTCGAGATAAAAATCGTATCTTACCAAAAGTCTGATGAAACGCTAGCACGCAAGACATCCTTATTCCGAATGTCTATATTCCTCAGATTGAGGTGTTACCTATCGAGCACAAAGTTTAAATTTGAATGGAGGTAACCATGGAACCATACCTGAGTACCAAATATGCGTGTGGGCGCTTTACTTCCATGTCATGTGAACAGAGGCAAGTTCATGATAATAATGAGAGACATAGGAACAGATATAACATAAATGAAGTCCATCGTACAACCAACTTGCGCAATAATATAAATGTGAAACTGTCTGCGGCAAACTTGAACCTGGTGTTACATTCATGAGAGCGTCAACAGTGTGACATATAACGGGAAGATGTAGATGAGGATGACGACCAATTATCAGCCCAAGAATCAGGTGAGTCTGATTCATCCGTCTCAGTAGTGCCTACTTATCTCTTTAGTGAGAAAACTTGAAAAAGCTGCATGCTCACCATCATCACTGCGGTGGAACTCGGCGATGCGTACAATGGCTTCGGACAACATGTCAACTTCGGACTGGGCGCGTTGCTTCTTCAAGTCTAAAATGCGGAAATCAGACTTGAGCATATCCAGTGATTTGAACTCCTTTGCTGTAAAGCTGTTGCCATGGTCGAAACGTAGGGGTTCGTTAGATTCTGCCAACGAAGCGCTCATGTATGCACCATATGTGAAATTGTCGACCCAGGTTTTCATCACATGAGGTAGAGGAATAAATTGATCGTTGGGCTGTACAACATCAGAATACTAGGCCTTCGTAATCTGAACAGCACTCACCCTTAGGATGTGGTCGTGAAGGCAGGGGCATTGTAAAGTTAAAGGGAAATCGTGAACTATTCGGCTAGCATCGGAATCTTGCGTGATATCTTGAGACTGCGACGACGTGCGAAGCCATGCATGACATTTGTCTTGAACAGCCTTTGTAGGCTGGAAAAAATTGGCCGATACGGGCATTTGGCATACTTCCACTGGCTCGACAACTTTGGGCGTGAGCACCTTCTTTGGGTCAGCACGACATGGAGCTAGGGATAAATAAGTGTCGAACAAGACACCTTCGAATATTATGGCTCACTTGGATGACATCTAGCGTTTAGCTCTTCACACAAGTTCGCGATCGCGCTACTGAGTAACGAAACTTCTATCTGTGCTCGATCCATTCGCTCCTCCATCAAAAGGCGCCCTCCTCGCTTGAGGTATTCCAGACAACTTTCCTCTTCATGTTGGAGGCCTGTCTGGGTTGCATCCTCCTTGAGGCTCACTTCAATTAGAGCCTTAATATCTAGAGGATCAACCAATCCAAAAAGCACCGAAGTTGTAGTAAAAAGAGAGCCTGGAAGCTGGGTATAAAGTTTTGAGGGAACAGTGTAGATACACATTAAGTACTACACTGACAATTTCACGCCCCTTTGTCTGGAGCCAGTGTGCCAGGTTGCTCTCGTTGTTACCAAGAGTGTTAAGGTTCAAAGGTGTGTCGCAAGTAGAAAGAGCAATATTTGACATGGTGAAAATGGTGGGCAGAGAAAAAAAAAGAGGTTAGGGATCTTCACACGATGATGGAATGCTGACTCAACTATACAGTCGGTTTCGGAGCAATGGCGCAGCTATGGCGAAAAAATCGGCATGATGGGAATCAAACTATTGAATCATTAGATGCAGGAATTAATCACACGTTTGGAACGCGCTTACATATTGCAGGTTCAGGCACGTCATCATGCTATCGTGTGCCATCGTGTGCCATCGTGTGCCATCGTGTGCCATTGATGAAACTAAGAAGGCTTCACTTCTTCCGGAAGGCAATACTAAGCGGCGTAGCTGAGCGTAGATATTGATGTTGATGACATTGTTGCTTACCGCGTCACAATAGGTCTCATCTTATTGGGGTCAGAGTCAAATTTTGCGCACAAAAACACTGTACATTTCAAAAAATTCTCCTTGCAAATGACATAGACGGAACGTAAATTTAAGCAACCTTGTCTCGTTTTGTTCCGCGCATAGGCTGGGTAACACGTTGGACATCGCCCTTCCTACACATGGCATCCCGATCAGTTCAAAGCACTGCAGACACCACAAATGTGAACTTACTTGATGTTGCATAACGCATTCATAGCGGTCATGAATGTCGCGTAGCTAGGGTCGTCAGATTGACCGAATAGCATAGGAAGTGTCTCGCATATGTGCGTATGCATCTCGCTTGGATGTATGAATCCATTGGAGTCTTTAAATTCGTTGCTGAAGTAGTCCAACAGGACGTCGTAACACTAATGGAAGCAGTCAATGAAAGCGGTACATATGGTAGAAACAACTGACAGAGGTTATGATCAAGGACAGCGTGGCCACAGGTGGGTGTGCTGCCTGCCTGAAGGAGGCGGGATCCAGATCAGCAACACTGATACGATGATGCGGTGTGGCGTTGGGCCGGAAGACAATATGGTAAGCCAACTCTTTTGTAATCTGGTGGCTGAGGAACCACACTAAACCGTTATCCTGTGTGAAAGGGTTAGAGTTTGAGAACCAAAGTAAATTCAGATCACTTACGGCGAGCGGAAGGCAATCTGACTGTGGGGGCGTCAGCCTCAATATGATAGACATAATCTTGTCATGTAGCGCAACTCCGAAGATTTGTGTGAGGTCGAAGCCAGCGCGAGTGGTCACGATTGAGGCAGACGCTTGACGCTTGTTGTCATACATGAAAAGACTGAACCAAGCATCGCCCTGTTTGTTCTAATGAGACAAGGTAGATAAGAAAAAGGACAATACGAACAAGAGCCAGGATGTCCGCGTCAGACAGGGTATCATTGTCTACTCATCATCACGAGTTTAGTATGCCTGAGAAGATTCAGAGGGATCGAATTACTTACCCCTTTCCAAGTCGTTCAACTGCAAATCACACAAATTCAAAGTTTCGGGCCAGATGGACTGAATCACCGCCGCTCGCTCAGTCTGAAAATCAGCCATTACGAGTAAGAATAGACTGGAACAATCTCCGCGGCAAACAGCAACTCGTAGCAGGCACCGAAGGTGTGCTAGAGCCTTTCCCCAGTTGGGGTAGTTAGCCATAATGAATTTGAGTGTGCCCTTGTTGGCTGGCTCAGATTTTTTAGCCTTGTCTTTGCCTCCGCGTGCCGGACGTGCGGAAGAGTTTTTATAGGAAGTCTCCACGATGGACGAGCTAACGATGGAGCCGGATTCCAACAAACCAGACTCTGAAGAGTCGGCGACAGAACTATGCGCGCGAGATGCGAGGGCAATAGGGTCAAAGCGCAAACGATTGATAGTGGGAGATCGCACACGCGAATCCGAAACGGAACGACGCTCGATCATAGCCAAGTTCAGTGGGATGAAAGGCGCCTGTGTTAGATCACAAGTGAGATCCGACACCAGCGGGAGAGGCTGATAGCCTGCAGGATAAAGTGCAAGACTGACAACAGTGTCTTCGCTGTCCAAGATTGTCTATGATATTTTGAGGCGAGATCAGATAAATTTAAGGAATGCACTTACAAAACCGTATAAGTTGTATTGATTACCGTCATGACCTATCTTTTGGCCTACGACGAGAAGACCCAATATATAAGGCTGGGATTCCAGCTGCAGGATCGATCAGTGGGGAGACGTAGCGTTACAAAGATTCAACTTACCATATAGATGGGCACATCCAAGTCTGGCCCTTGCTCATAGGCCGCGTAGTGTACCAACGGAGTTCGCAAATAAGCTGACCAATATAGAGCGTGATCCCAACTAGAGCAGCAGTTAGCGTATATAGTACACCTGGAAAAGAAAACTCACGATCGTAAGACCTGCTCGTGTAGACTGCGGCGACAATGAGACATCACAGAAAAACTTTCAGGCATGCAAATACATACGTAGAGCGGATAGAGAACTGCCGGCGACCCTACGGGAATATATCCTACGAAAGGTAACTCAACTGTCGCCTCAGGACAATTTTTGAGGACAAACTGTAATTTTCATGAATGAATCTGCGATGAAGTGAGCAGCATAACTTACTGAGAAGGTCCAAAACGTATCATTTCGAAAGACAACGGAATCGAAGTAAGGCGCGCTGTCGTCTGAATTGTGAAGGAAAACCATTCTGATGAGATCTAGGTAGTAGAGTCGAGACCGAAACAATGTGTTTTTATGGGTAGGCGCCCATGTAAGAATTTATGCGAGTGCCATCGCGTTATTACATGTACACGCATGTGACACACTGCATCGTGTAGATGTGCATATCAAAAAATGCGCCATCGCAGAGCCATAGACTTAATGGCTAAATGTCAAACCTATTAAGTACATCGCCGCTAATTCTCGTAATCTAAATCTACATCGCTCTCGTACATATCAGCAAATTGTTCTAATAATGATTCATCACTGTCACCGAACCTTTCCCCAACGGCTTCCACTCTTGAAATACCTTCATCTTCCGATTCGAAGCCATAGTCATCAGCATCTTCATCGTTCTCGTCTTCATCGGAAATATCATGTGTGCTCACTTCTGGCTGAAGGCCAGCCGGCGCGCCACGATAGTGAGAGTATACGTGTCCGACCCCAAGACCAAAGTGGAAACGCATTAGCATGTCGCGATCAACAAACCTGAAATCATGAGTTTGATATTGGTTTGCACTAGATATTCCCCTGACTCACCGATTAACAAAATACTCACGCCAATCATGACTATCTCCTGCACATCCAGACACGCCCAATCCTTCTGGGTGTTTCTTGCCCTTCTGGAAAGATGGTATGATGTGGCAGCCCCTCAGAACATCCGAGGGATCAAGGAAGTCGAACGAATGCTGGTGAGTCATGGGCGGAAATCTAACACAATCTAGAGTGGAGGTCTCCCAGGAAGAGACCTGCGCCGTAGGCTCGTACCAGCGAACCCACAGGAACTCCATTCGAAATGGAATGTAGCTTATCATACCGCTTCCCTTGTAGATGACGTTGACATGATATATGCCGAGTACCTTACCATAAATAAATTTGTGCCCTAGGTGCTCCGTATCATTGGTAGTCGTGAAGAACCATCACATTGCAGTGGGAGGTCCCGGGATTGATAACGTCTTGGGCCCTGCGAACATCATACGTAGTGTAATTGAACCTTGCGATGTTGTGGCGATACATCCGATCGTCCTTGAGGATTACCGTATTGATATCATCATTGTCTCCTGCTCCTGGCAAAGCATGAAGCCGTTTCAACAAATGAAACTTGAGCTTTGGAACGAAATTCTGCGAAGACGTGTTAGAAGGCGTTTGTATGTGATGACAAAAATTACCTCGATGGCTGGATCACCAGCGTGGCTGATTAAATACGATCCTATGTGAACAGGGAATTTTTGCGTCGCGCCAATATAGTGGTGCACATGTGGGCTTCTGGCTAATTCAGCGATTTCGGTGTGCGGACGATGAACTACTTTGTCGCCAATACGACGAATGCGAGCCTGGCGACGTTCGATCCGTGTTAACTGTTTTACAAACGATTTACGATCCGTACGCCGATATCTGGACTTGGGACTACGGTGCTCGAGTTCACCCTGCAGTAGTCAGCAAATTAAGCGTGGAGTTTCATATGAACGGGACTGACTGGTTCGGAACTATACGAATCGGACGTGCCATACCGACGAATTGTAGACACATAATCACCTAAAGCGTGGAACTTGTAAGTCTGGAAGTTGAAGGTCCTTGTGCGTTGCGAATTCTTGGGAAATATCTGTGATTCGACCACTGCATTCCTTTGCTCCAACACGCTAGAGCTATGCTTGCCTGTCTGCCCGACCGCCTGCTTTGCACTGCGTCGGGCACGAGCCTCGGCCTCCTGGCGAAGCTCGTGCGTCACATAAGCTGAGCACACCGTGGCTTTGAAGTCGCGAAATTGTTGGCCTACTGCTGAAGTTACATTATCCATGATGTCTAATGTCCAATCAGAATGCATTCGGAGTTTGGCGAGTCCGTGCCAATGAGCCATGGTAAATAGCAACTTCAGGACGGACGAATTGTGCGGTTCGGGTAAAAGTCCGTCAAAGACAGGAATAGAGCACTAGGAATCGCATTATATCTTATCCAGATTAAACGAAGATGAGGTCTTACCTGTAGGAGGTCTTCGAAGTTTCGAGCTGCCATACGCTTCATCCCCGAAGAATTGGCTGAAAACTTCCGAATAGTAGCTGAACCAAAGGTAGGAACTTGCCTGTACCTGGTGACGAAGAGGTTAGTTAAATGGGTAACGCATGCTCATGCAACGTACCTCCTGTCCAAGTCGTGGATAAGATTTTTGTCCTGCGCAGTAAGGATCCGCAATAAATGAACGAAAAGCATTTTCCATACGCCGATCTCGAACTCATGCAAAAGATCTACTACAAGTGCGCAAAAAATGTTAAAGCCTAGCGGACCGAGGCGATCTAAGAAAGCGTTCTGCGGAATGGTTAGCCCTCGTCGGTGAAGGAAGGTCGAGCCTTACCGAGGTGGGAACCCAGGACTGTGACTTCAGGATTTGTTCAACTGGGGCACTGCCGACCGCGTAGTTTTTTTGGTAAATTAGTGACCGCGCAGTACTAACCATAGTTCTCCTTTTATCATTGTTGCGTGCTAGAGTTTGACGCTGTTTCCTATCCTGAGGCCTTCCCATGTTTTGAATGCGGTCTTTAGGTATGAGGCAACGCGGACAAGGACAACCTCCAAGGTTGCGGACCGTAGCTATGAGGACCCTAGTAAATCTGAGTAAATGAAATTCGCAGTAAGAGACAGCTTCACGTACTTCTCAGGATAATCTGCCGAGTAAGTAAAGATTCTGGGGTAGAATCTGCGTTTGATGCCGTCGCAACAGAGGATCACAATTCCGTGCTCATACGCCTCCAGGAACTCGTCGTCCAGCAAGATATTCCACTGCTCGTGAAATAATTCCCTGTGACAATGTGTCGCGCACTCAGTAGTCATACCTTTTCCGCCTGTAAAATCCTTGAATGAGTCTGGAAGCTAAACGTGCACAGTTAAAATCACCAATATAATCAGATATTGGGAAAGCGTACCGTCTCAAAGTACGCGACGTGGTTACTCAAGTTACACGACGGCTTGCAGCGGCGATATTTGGACTCGTTACCAAAGTACATATAGGTCGGCCATAACTTAGCATTGCCGAACGAAGTCAGTTGGGTAGCATCGGACCAGAACATTAGACCAGCTACGACTCGAGGAAGATCGCAGTCAGGCTCCCTGGGTAGATGTTGGAGTTCCATATGAGCATCATGGAAAGCCGAGGAGGTGTAAAGATCTCCGTATATAGCGACCTCGGCATCAAGGTGAGAAGGATTCCACCGCAGCTGATACGGTTCATAATGAAACAGCTTATTATCTCGTTGATTGGCTAGCTTTTCCCGTATGACAGCCACAAGAGAGCGATGGTAGAGATCAGCTGCTTGATATAGGCGAGGGCCCGGTGTGTCAGTTGTACGGGAGAATGGCACTTGAATTGACACTGGCGTTCTTTTCCAACCGGCATCTTCGTCTTCCCACTCTTCTTCGTCGTTGTCATCATACTCGTTGATACCTAGGTGGGAATTTATCTTCTTCCAATGCGTGGAGCTCACGTCAGTAGCTTGGAAACCACTATCACTCAGTATCTCCAAAAGCTTCATGTAATCGCCTTGCGACTTTTGCACCCCCTGGTTCCAGTACCAATCGCCAAGTCGAAAGGAGGAGCGATTTGGATAGGGATAGTATTGGGAGTCGGTGGGCGGAGCAGCGGGCGAGTCGAGTTTTTCACTGACATTAGAGCTGCCAGGAATAAACGAGAGGTCTGCCATGGTGACATAATTTTCCGGATCGTGGGAGGGTGGTGTCGACGAAAAGTATTGTCGCACTAGCCCGAAGATATTCGAGGGGGTGCGAAATACAGATTGCGAGGATAAGGGTGGTGATTGGTTGGATGAGTTGACCTGTTCTTGACTGACAGGTGCTGGAGTGAAGACGCACAACGGCGCAGTAGGTGGTGGCAACGGAAGTACGTCCCTAAATCGCTTGGGCAGCCGGCGATTCTGGCGCCTCGGTCTACGCTCCGCCAAACTAAGGGTATCGTCATTTCCCCCAACATCACAGTCAGGGGCGATGACATCTTCTGAGGATGGGAGGGGCGTAAGTGCAACAGCAGGGTTAGCTTCACTCGAAGCCAGGTGATTGGAAGGCGGGTCAGACACTCGATAGGACGATCCAATGACCGCCGTAGACTCAGCTTCGTCATTCGAAATACGCGGCCTTTTTCTGCGAGTTATAAGTTCCTTGAAGGCGGATATGGCTGACGATAGACGTTTTTTAGTTTGAGAGCACGTGCGTTGGTGTTGAGTGAAATGGTTCTGCGCGGCGAATGTGCGCCTACACAAGCAGGTGTATCCGGGCTCTAGCATAGGAGCATGATCGACGCCATCATTGGCCACCGGAGGACTTAAAGAAAATGACTCATGCGATGTGGCGGATGGCACATGCATGGCACATGCATGGCGCTGGAATGGCGCTGGAATGGCGCTGGAATGGCAACAACATAGTTTAGAAGTGTGGTGATGCCGAAACTATGTCACTATGAAGCGAAACGGCCGCATGAATATATAAATGCTAGAAATAAAAGCTCAGTCAACTTCAATCTCTACTCTCACAATGTCCGCACCAAATTCTCCACGTTCCGAATGTTCGTCGATGCTCACAGAATATGAATGGGTTGCCGACCCCAACGTTATCAAGATGCTGGTGGCAATCATCGCTTGTTGCCATGGCATATTGCATTATCATGCCCCAACTGCAGAACTGACGACGTTTCAATGGTAAGTTATCGATTTTGATGAGAAAATTCATTACTGACGTACACCAACTGCAGGCCGACCGACCGATATGGCCATAAAATTCACCCTTCTAAATTCGAGGATTATCGCCGGCAACATATGTTTCGGTACCCATGTTGCCTTTGCGCTACCAGTGACAGATACGTCGAGGTATCTGTATTTAGCCGCACTGAAGGGAATGGTGAGGGGGAGTATGTAGCAGAGTGCGCGACTAACAGTTGCGGGTACATGGGCGAGTAGACTGTTCCTTTACTCGTCATCAAGGTGGATATGCTTATCTGACAACTTCAGTGAACATCGAAAAGTTCTTTGGAAAAGCCTACATACCTGCAGTGTATTATCCTCGGAGAGGTGAGTACCCGAACCTACTCGCGAATAGATGCTCATGATTGTCAGAGATCACCAACCGCCCCGCACGCTACTGCCAGATGCTTAGGAACCCGTATGGTTCCGTGAGATGTGCTGTGAGTTTGAGTGAGACCTGGTAGAGACCGTTTACACCGACTGCAGTAGCTGCAATCCATGTATCAGCATGTTGGATCAACGAGGGGAGAAATCCGTACTATGTACATTGTTATTCAGGGGGACGTCCTGAATTGCATCGCCCAATCTTAAAATGACTAGGCAACGATTATGTGTGATCCGCACCGTGAATTTGCAGGACCGTCTTGCACGATTTGCGCATCATTCGGACGAGGGGCTATTCCAAGCCGCATTAATTTTCCATGATTTCAAGAACAACATCAAAAATTCTTACATTCTCGAATTGACAGCAAGGTCCAGCTGCGTGCAACGCGCAAGGCAAGTAAGATTGCTTCGGGCTGTCATAAGCACGCTCAGAGCTATCATAGTATTGTGCTATTGTAATTGGTAGTAGTACTAGGTATTGTAAACATACGAGTGCAAGACAGACCATAGAGAACGGAAAAGAGAAACATCTTGAAGCGCTGGAAAATATATAGTGAATGACTTCATGAAATCAAACTCAGCCGGCAGTGCCCGAAATGAGTTCGTCACACACTATGTCATCACGTCTAAGATAGGCCTCGTTCATACACCAGTTCATCATGTGATTTGAGGACAGAGTGCATAATTTTAGCTCGTCATTCTGTTTTAAAGGGCTCACTTGGGACATTTTGACAATCATCAACAAAAGGGCACCCAACTTATATGTCGTCACCTTGTTGTGTATGGGTACACCAGGTTCACTAGGTGCCACAAGGTGATGCCAGGCTGGTGAGACACCGTGCATGAGCTTCGATGGTTCGGGTTTTGTGTAAGGTTGTAACAAGACAGGTGAATCATTCAAGAACTTGTGGATCGTGCATAGCCAGGGAGAGCTTGTAAGAGCTGGCCAGAATGCAAGAGATTTCAAACCTGTTCAGGCCTTGATTGTCTTGCAATGGTTCCCAATCATGTATTTCAATTCATTTAAAATTCATTGATATGGGATTTTCGGTACCTAGTACGCAGTGAATTGGTAGACAAATCCGTAAGGTAATACACGAAAATTCGACTACTGTATGTAAACCGACGATTTAAGGTTCAGCCACCCCGGCTACTTCTGAGTCGAGCTCGGCGTCACACAACTAAGTCCAACACACCCCCTCGAGCGAAGACTCGAAGACAATAGAAATAATAAAATGAAAAATGCACCCCCTGAAACTAAAACGCAAAATTTTCCTCTGCCGCCATTGCTGCCTTCTCAGCACCTTTCCCACGAATCGGGGTTTCTGTGCAAAACGCCCTAATGTGTCCTTCTTTTCCACATCGAAAACAAACTCGTCCATTCCCTTGATGCGTGCTTACTAATGCTGTGCGCACCGTCTCGTCACTGGCGCCGCTGCCTCACCGAACGTCTTCATTGAGTAAGTGGTTGACGACATGGTCAAATGTGAGATCTGCGGTGACGGTTGAATCGAGTGAGATGACAAATGAATCGTACGATTTGTCGAGTCCAGTCGTAAGTGCGAGAATCCGGTCTTCATCATCCACAGTGACACCAATATCCTCCAAGTCCAGAGCCATACCTTTGACACGACTAATCCAGGCAGACATAGCCTCTGCCAGTACCTTTCGTCGCTGTCAACAACTTCCGTCGCAATGCCATCCTGGTACCTAGGCCACGTGCACGATGGACCTGAGCGAGCGTCTCCCAAATGACCTTGGGATCGCGATCACGCATATGAGCAAGCTGGTCACGCTCAACACGAATGATGATCTCCGCCCTCGCCTCTGCCATCTTCTTCACTGACCTCTTAACCAGCAACTTCTGCAACTCTGCCTTCACCTCGTCATCCGTCTTTTCACCCTCATCTACCTCGGCGAACACCATGTCCCATAGACCCTTTCGGATAAGCTCCGCCTCCATTCGCATAGACCACTCGCCATAATTGGTACTGCTGAGGAGTGGGAAGTGAGAAATGCGGTCCGAGTCGTCCGTCATGGTAATAGTGGCAGGAACGTAAGGTAATAGAAGCGAAAGAAGCGCCGCGAAGTAATAGATTAAGCCTAGATCTGTCGATTCGAGACTTCTGCCTTGTGTTAGTGATTAAAATCACCAAAATAGCCCCTGAGATATGACCACAGGGAGCTCTGCCTGTTTGTATGACGGATTTGTATGGGATTTTCGGTACCTAGTACGCAGTGAATTGGTAGACAAATCCGTAAGGTAATACACGAAAATTCGACTACTGTATGTAAACCGACGATTTAAGGTTCAGCCACCCCGGCTACTTCCGAGTCGAGCTCGGCGTCACACAACTAAGTCCAACAATTGATTGAGTAACTTGTACTGATACGAAAACATGAGAAGTGCCGACAACATGGAGAACAATGCGACAAGATGAAAAAAACTCGAAAGCATAAGCAAGTCGAGGGTCAGCGTTTGCCGCCACATTTGCCTCGACCATGGCAGTTGCTGGGACCACGGCTGCGCCCGCGAGTGGTAGTTGGTGGCACGACGGGAGATGTGGGTGGAGGGGTCAATGGGGAGCACTCCCTTTGGGTGTCTGGGGAGAAACAATTGTAAGCGCCCAGTGTATATAATAAAAATATTACCTTGCTGGTCGAGCCTGCGTCTGCGCCAGGGCTGACTGTTGTCGTCATCATCTTCATCATCACCATTGCTGTGCACGTCTGTTGATCCAGCCTGTCAGCCCTGTTCAGTGGCACCATCCATTGAGCTTGATCCAGCAGCAGCAGTGCCACGTGTC
Source organism: Suillus occidentalis (assembly GCA_016628085.1). Lineage (NCBI taxonomy): Eukaryota > Fungi > Basidiomycota > Agaricomycetes > Boletales > Suillaceae > Suillus > Suillus occidentalis. The sequence continues at coordinate 34,014 of JABBWB010000301.1, forward strand.
GAATCGGATTCAGCAGCCGCTGTGGAGCTGGGTCCAGTAGTATTTCCAGTGTTGGGTTCGTGTTGCATGGTGCTCATTAGGTTGTTGGTGCTGCCTGTGGGTGCTCCTGGTTCACGGTCCATGGTCAGTCCATCGCGCCCGGATCCACCTTGCGTTTCTTCAGAGTCATTGCCGAAAAAGTCGTCCATATCGTCTTCACTGTCTGACGCTGTTGAATTTACAGCAACCCTCCGGTGCTTCGACAGATGACCTTGCATAAGTCCAGGTGACTCGCTAGAACAATCAATGAAGTTTACAGCAAAAAAGAAAAAAACAACTGACTCTTTCCAAAACTGCATCAAATTCTTCACCCATTGCTCATCTGCATGCGTCTCAAGAAGGTCAACCGCAGTATAGTATAAGTCGTCGAGATTCATAGTGCCGACCTCGGGAGTCCAGGATTCAGCATTACATGCAACAAAATAAATCTAGTAAGAGGTAATGAAGTCTTTGAGCAGTTGTCATAGCTTGCAGATAAATAGAGACATTACCTGTATTGCAGCATACATGATGTTTCTGGGTCCTGGTTCCGTCAGGTGGTGTTTTTTGCCCTTCGCAGGCTTTGAAGAGCGATGCGTGTGCTCTTTTGACAACGCGGACATTGGTCCTGTGAAGATGTGACGCCATCCCTACAGTAAGACGTTAGAATAGTACCTGAAGGTGAGATACTGAGCCAAAGATGAACATACCTGTACAATTGTGTGGCTGCGTAAGAAGCCTAACTTCTTATTCCTCGGGTTGTACAGGCTCATGTTGTAGAACATGGATGGCCATTGTTTTGAGGTAATTTTCTTCTGCCCCGACTTCACTTGGTCCATATATGCGCTGCATATGTGTGTTGTAAGTGTATGGAAGCAACAAAACATAAAAAAACTCACTGTGGGTCTTCATCGAACTCGAGAATGTCACGAGCAGGACAAAGTAGTCTTGCAGTGGCCGTGTGATTCCATCCCCGCACTGCCTTGCCATGGGTCTTTAGAATCGGAGGATCGAAACGGTCCTTTGCTGGGTCCTTGAGCAAATATTGGAGGCTGTTATGCTTGAGGGACCCTGTGTCATCACAGTGAGCACTGTTAGTAGTGTTTTCCATCTAAAAATGTATTAGTACGTCTCAAACAAGCACATATATGCAGCTCACCGCCCTTAGAAACTCATTCAAAGACTCAGCTTCAGATTCGAAATTCTTCACGAGCTCACTCCAATTCGGAATGGAGGAACTAAACTTCTGGTAGACGTGGAGGCGGTGTTCCCTGATTGCTTGAGCTCTAAATGAATGACGAAGTTAGCTACACGAACACAAATATAAATCTTACTCTTCGCTTTGATCTTGGTCTGGATCTATCCAATCAGGATCAAATTGTACCTACATGCCCTCCCGAAGAACCATATTGAAGTGAGCAAATAGGTCGTAGTTGAGGCGGAAAAAATGAGCAGAGGACAGATATGGATCTAGGATATCACTGTTGATATTAGTGGCACCTGCATATCAGAATTAAGAAATGAAATTATGAACCTGCGCTTTTGTTTGCGTCCACCTGACGAGGTACCATCAAGGCTCCTTAAAATGGCCTGGAAGTGGTTGGTATTTTGTTCATTGGCGTCCGGCTCATTGGCATCAACAGGCATGATGAAGGTATTGGTCAACAGAATCAATGACTGAATCACTATCCATGGATAAGATTATAATCAGAGTTTGAACATTAATTGGAAATTTCCGCATGGCCTTGTTTGGATCTGGCCGCTCACATCAGACTCGTCACTAGTACTACTGTATTCTCCACACCACACAGTGATCATCATTTGCCCATCACTTGGTAAGTCCTTTCCCTGATAGTCTTGTTCATCTCCTCCTTCCTCCCACTATTTGAACATGGCAAGGAAGTGTTTATGCACCTTGGTTTGTGATAATCTAATCAAGGGCTGTCTAGTGTTGTTTCCCACTCCCCCCTTCTGCGTGTTTGGGCAATTGCACCAACTTGGGGCCCTCTGCACGCATGTTACCTTGTGGGAAAGATAAGGCAGTTGGATGATTGGTCGTTTTATTTTACCTGTATGACGGAGATTACACTTAATGATACCATTTTGACCAGATTCATTGTGTCTTGAGAATCTTTTGCTCATATTCCCTCATTGACTCACACAGGTCTTTCCAGTGCATGTATAAATACTAACTTGGTGAACAGGTATAATTTACTTCACCCCATTTTGTGACTTGGCACAGCTTGAACCCTACTAACATTGCATTTGGTTCTAGTATGGCTATCTATCATTGCATTTGGTTCTAGTATGGCTATCTATCATTGTTCTGTGTGCAGGGCTGCCTGCAGTACTCCATGGTCCCTTGCAAATTCATATGCGAGGGTCATGTGGTAGGCAATGGACAGCAGTAATGGCGACAATGCTTGATAAGCAACACAGAGATCGCGAAACTGCACAAGCTGCCAAAGTTCAACGGCTGGAAGATGAAAATGCTGCGCTTAGAGCACGGGATGTGATCCGTGAAAGTACAACTGAGGGAGAGGACGAGCCAGCTGATATACCAGTAAGATTTTGTCTACCAATGCATGGTATATCTCGGTGTAACTTAATATTTGCATAGGTTGTGAGGTCACCAACTCCGCCAATGATTTGTACCTCAGGATTGCCTAATCGGAGGTGCCGCTTGCCACTGACGCTATCGTGATGACCTTCCCCCCATTCCTAACTCTGCACCAGCTCTGCAGCACACACCAGCAGTTGACAATGGTCCAAATGAGCCTGACATACCTCAAGCTACAGGCGAAACCAAATATGTGACTACGGAGCCTGATTCATACAGCCTTTTTCGCTCATATCCCAATCACTTCCCAACTTATAATCCTGATAATCTCACCTCGATCTCACACGTATCGGATTCTACTCATTTCATCCATACAGCAGACCAGACAGGTGCTCAACCCTGGTGGTCAGGTTTTGGCTCCTCCACTACATCAGTGAAAGATAACTTCTTCATACTGTTCCTGAACTCCACCATCTTTCGTCTGATGTGTTGGTTTTATAGCGGATCAAATATGAAATCACTCGCAGAGCTTGACCGTCTCGTGAATGACATCATTCTTGCCGAGGACTTTGATCAGGCTCATCTCACTGGATTTCGAGCTGTGAAAGAGGTGGACTGTCTAGATAACTACCAGGGGGACCCTGCGGACATCCATTCATCATTCCTGGGTAAGGATGGATGGATAGAGACATCAGTGAAAATTCGACTACCAGCTGATGGTGTCCAGCACACATCAGAATCTTCGGCACCAGAATTTGAGGTTCCTGGACTATTCTACCATCGTCTGCTCGAGGTCATCAAGTCTGCATTTCGTGAGGCATCTGCAGACCGATTCCATCTAACCCCATTCAAAATGTTCTTCCGACCATCACCCAACAAACCTACGGAGCATGTATACTCTGAAATATTCTCTTCGCAGGCCATGCTCGAAGCCTATGAGGCCATAAAATTACATCCCCCCGATCCAAGTTGCAAGCTCGAGACGGTCATTGCTGCTGTTATGCTTTGGTCAGACTCGACACACCTCGCTAGCTTCGGGAGTGCGTCATTGTGGCCTATATATTTGTTCCTCGGGAATCAATCCAAGTACATTTGCGGAAAACCTTTGTCCTTTGCTGCACACCATCTAGCATATATACCTAAGGTGAGCCTTATGTTGATCCTTGCCTCAATCTAACAATCTAATCTGTTATTTTTTCAGCTCTCCGATACCATCCAGGACTTTTATTGCCGTGTGTTTGGCAAGCCTGCTACCGCAGAGATGTTGACCTACTGCCACCAAGAATTGATGCAAGCCATATGGCTTCTTCCAATGGACGATGACTTTATGCATGCTTATGAATTTGGTATTGTCATCGAGTGCCTTGACGGAATTCGTCGACGAGTCTTCCCTCGATTTTTTTCATACTCAGCTGACTACCCAGAGAAGTATGTGAAAATACTTTCATTTCCATGTCTATTAATGTGGATACATTAGGACCCTTCTATCTTGCATCAAATTCCTCGGTCAATGTCCCTGTCTCCGCTGCCTAATTCAAAAGGACAAGATCGGGGAGCTGGGTACAACAGCTGACAGGCGCCGACGTGAAAGCCATCCATGCAAGGACAGTGACAGCTTGCAAGGCAAGATCAGAATGGTCCGCAACTGGTTATATATCAAGGGTAGGAATATTACAAGCATCTTTGTTAAACAGGTACTTCGTCCCAGATTCACTCACTGCCTCTATGGTGTGAATTTATATCAACTCAAACTTTGCTATATCTTTCCGAGTGCTGATTGTATACACAGAATGCATTTTCGACACGAATGAGGCGCTTTGGCTTCAACTTTTATTCACTCTTTGTGCCAGATTTGCTTCATGAGTTTGAACTTGGTGTCTGGAAGGCGGTCTTTACCCATCTCCTTTGTATTCTGTATGCATATGGTGAAGAGAGCATACAAAGATTGAATCAAAGGTAGGAAACATAGTCGTGGTGTTCAATGTGGCAATTTGCTAAATCCTCGCCATCACATTTCAGATATCGACAAGTCCTGACATTTGGACGAGGCACAATTCGACGATTCAGCAGCAATGCATCAGCAATGAAACGTCTCGCTGCTCGAGATTTTGAGGACTTACTACAGGTGAGTGCACTGACTCGAAGCCGATTGTCATCTAATGTTTGTTTAGTGTGCGATGCTGGTTTTTGAGCAGCTCCTTCCATCACCCTTGAATGAAATGCTACTTGACCTGCTTTTTGAGCTTGCGACATGGCACGGACTCGCAAAGCTTTGACTGCACACTGAGACCACCCTCGGATTTCTCGACACCTTGACAACACGCCTTGGAAAATGTCTTCGGAAATTTATGTCTGAAACTGCAAAGAGATTCATGACTCGTGACCTTCCTAGCGAGGAAGCTGCCCGTGGGCGTCGCAAGGCCCGAGCAGCTGCAAAAGGTGGTAATACATCCTCGAGAGCTAATGCAACAGGCCCTTCCACTGGAGTTAAGGCTCGATACTTCAACTTCATGACCTACAAGCTGCATGCGCTAGGAGACTATGTCTCTGCAATTAGACATTTTGGTACCACTGACAATAACTCTACTCAACCGGTACGTACTAGGTGTTCTGAATGTCATCAGTGTTCAATACTTTCTACAGGGTGAACTCGAACACCATCATGTGAAGCGTTTTTACCCACACGTTAGTAAGGCAAATTTCACATCCAGAATTGCCAAACAACAACGACGAGAGAGAATTCTATTCCGACTAGCAGAGCATGAGTTGCCTTCAAAGTCAAAGAGAGGGAAAGCAAAGGTCATTCACAAGTGCCAACACCACACTGCAAACAATCTATCGAAGGACCTTCCAAGCATACCTTTCGAAGCATCTGAACCATTGGCATACTCTGATCCGAAAGCTCATTACCATATAGCATCGAGCACGAGATATTTTTTGAATGGGCAGCAGTGGCTTGGGAGGCATCCAGAAGATCATGCATTGGAGGTGATTCAATCAATTATAGTGTTTGATATTGATCTGAGAGCTGCCCCATCAGGATTTTCTTCCTTGGCTTAAAGACCATCTCCTTGCCTGAATCCTTGGACATCAATACAATGGTGATGAAAATGAGTTCAGTGCAGCTGAGCGAGCCCAGATTGTGTTCATGAATAATCGAATTTTCCGTCATAAGGTACTTCGGATCAACTACACCACATACGACCTCTGCCAGGCTCAGGACTCACTCAATCCGTGAACACATGCTGATGTGATGGTCCTCGCACATGAGGATGAGCATCCATATTGGTATGCTCGAATTCTAGGTGTCTTTCACGTAAATGTCGTCTATACAGGCGATAACTGCACCTAGCTTCAACTCGCCCCAGGAAATGGACTTTTTATGGGTCCGATGGTTTGGTCGCAACCCAAACAACTATCAGTCAGGCTGGAATGCAAAACATCTTCACCATCTTGGATTCATACCTGCAGATGAACCAGGTTCATTTGGATTTCTCGATCCTCATCAAATCATTCGTAGCATCCACTTAATTCCCGCATTTGCCTACGGCCGTACTGATGAACTTTTACCACCTTCGATTTCCCGCCCTCTTCATGAACATAATGAAGATTGGAGATTTTACTACGTAAATATGTGAGTATAGACTTACTATGGTGATTCTGTATTAATATACCTTCTTGCTATAGGTTCATTGACAGAGATATGTTTATGCACTTCCGTGGCGGGGGAGTCGGTCACAAGTCAACTTGCAATGCAACGGAAATATTTCGCAATGACCGCAACCCTCTAGATTGTGTTGCTCCCAGTGGCAATGCAGACTCTGAGCAAGCATCTGACTCAGAGGAAGATGAAGAGGGATTTGAGGGAGACGAAGAAGCATCTGAGGGAGATGAAGCGGTGTCTGCGGGAGATGAAGAAGCATCCGAGGGAGATGAAGGTGGACCATCTGAGTCTGCTATTAATGAAGGTATCGTTGATCAGGATGAAGACGAAGTTGGTGAATCAGAGATGGAGGAGTATGGTTATGGCGGACTAGATCAAGAAGATGAGAACACTGGCACTGATCAAGATGACAGTGGCAGTGACAATGAAGATAATGACTCGGGCTTTGATAATGACTTGGGACCTGAGGATGGAGAAGACGAGAACGAAGAGGAGCTCGAGGGGTATGGAGAGCTTTAATTCATTTATATTTGTATTAGTTCACATGGCTGGTATGATACATGCATGCCTTCTACCAGACCATACCAGACAAACATAAGGCTGCTGACATCCTTGCAAGGGAACACAATATCGGTACATGATTATAAGGCTCGCGCCAGTCCGGTGTTCTATTGCAAGTCAACCGCCATTTCATACCTGGCCAATATTAATCATATGCGATCATGTAAGTGTTGCAAGCTCTCACCTGATCATACATGTTTTGTGCTGTTTTGTTGATGATATAATGCCTACTCATCTCTCAGTTCCCTATATTACATAAATCATAAAAATAACATGCCTAGCTTGCTACAGAGTATCTTAAGAAGTAAGAAACATTGGGTTTTTCCCATCACTTACCTGCTTGCATGTTTTTTGTGTATTTCATGTATTTCAGTTGTTCTGTGTATTTTTGTCTCTTTTCTGTCCAGTTTTGCCAAAGGCCATGTGGTTTTCACTAAGCCTCACATGGCTGTCACATATTTTCAAGTAGCAACCCAAATACCATTGTGCTTTGTGACTAAGCAGTGGGTAACTGTATGTAAATAATGAGAATAAATTAATATATATTGGAACCAGATATGCAAAGAAAAGTGGGAAACAGATGGACTTTAAAGATGGGAGACAGGGAGATGGGAGAATCATGAGATAGTACCACAGCAGACAACAGGATAGTCAGAGAATGTGTGCATCCCTTGACCAAGGGATGAGAGCATGGGATGTGGTCTTCAGGCTAATCTGTCGTGGCACTTTCAATATCCCTGTTAGGTCTATCTCTTGTTCTTGCGCCTTGAGGATTGTGTTAGGAAGAAGCTTGCTGTAGAACTCAGAGCTCATGTAGTTTCCCTAGTCACTTTCTTCTTGGCTCTCACTTGAGCTTGTTTCTGCTTTCCTCCTCTGCCTTTTTCCTCTGCCCTTCATACCTGTTTACACTTGTCATTTCCTGCTGCCTGCTACTCCACACCCTCCTTCTAGTGTCTCTGCCTCTGAGAGGGACACTTTCCTGCTATCGCTGATTCATCCCCAGGTGCGGGGGTTCCTCTCACCGAGATGGTTGGCTTGGTTGAGAACCTGCCCTCCTTGATTCCCCATCTCGGCTCCGTTGTCTCCCCCTCAAAGGAGCAACATCCTGATGATGACAGCTGTGAGCTGCTCTCTCTGATGGAGACCCCTCAGGGCCGCACCAAGGAGTGCTCTGCTGGTTCTACCTTGTCTCCCCCGCCCGCTGCCAAGAAGCTGAAGGGAAAGCAGCAGGTATCCAATTTCAACTGGTTCCCTCCAGCCTCATCTTGTCCTCCCTCGGTTCAGCCTTCCCCTGGCCTCACCCTGCGGGTGCCGGGGGGCAGGCTGCCTCTCTGCCTCCTGCCCCTTCCTTCACTTTGGAGGCTTTGGCAGCCTTCAACTGTCTGATGGTGTGTCTGGATCTCCAGGACCCAGTTGTGCATTCTCAAGTTCATCTCACTTTCCAGGACCATGCACAATGGCTTAATGTGGAGGCCCTTATGGCTCCCTCAGCTCCTGTGGTGCCTTCGGCTCCCCAATGCTTTCTGCCTTTGCCTTCTGCTCTCCCTGCATCAGAAAAACCCTTCTGGGCAAAAATTTTAATAAATTTAGCTAAACAATGTTTTTCTGATGATTTTATCTAATTTCAAGTTTTAGAAATAATACAGCTAGAAGACGATAATGTACAATGGAATTACTGAGAATGATTTGAAGATACAGAAAGTGTATCTATCTAGATATGAACACCCTCCTGCCGACTCATTCAATCTTTTGGATGCCTCTGACTCCCATTCATGCTCATCATCTATTTCATCAATGCACTCAACACCTATCGTGAAGAAGGAGGACTCTGGGAGTCTTCTTTCATGTGGATCATCAAGCCACAATGCCATCATTGTTGAGAAAGTTGTAATCTGACCAGTTGATTTTTATGTGGTTGACATCTCTTGAGGCTTCAACGCTTGTCAAAGGGCAGTTGATGGACAGTGTAGTGTGGCAGATGCATTCACTGGCCACTTTGGTGTACTGTTCAAGGCATCAACATTTTATGACAACCACAAGGTGTGGGACTTCCACCCTAACGCATTGCTTCGCCAATGCTTCATTGATTACAGCCGAATGGAGAAAGGGAGCTGGACTTCCTTCATGAAGAAGGCGAAATGGCCACACAAGTAGGCACATGAATTCCCTTTAGTTTTATTCACTAGCTTATGTACATGTACACTATTTCTCTAGTACCTTTAGTTTTGTGTAGACTTTATATATTATGCCTATAAAATTGCAGATGAGCGTCAAATCATCTTCTGATCATCCCGCTGTGCTCTACACCACTTGCTCTTGAACACCTCCAAGATTTCATATATTATGCCTACACCTTCTACACCACTCGCCACTTGCTCTTGAACACCTCCAATATTTTATATATTATGCCTACACCTTCTACACCAAGTCGCAGATGAGTGTCAAATCATCTTCTGATCATCCCGCTGTGCAGGTTGACAACTTGCCATAAGTATTGCAAAGGAGTGGTACACTATACATAATTATATCCTATGTGCTACTTGCACACCTGTTGATATGGCCATGTGCGTGGTTCGTGTCCATCCTTGCCCAGCTTCTGCTCCATCCGATGATTCCTCCATAAGACCAACTCATCACAAAAGAAGTTGAATTTGTGAGCTAGCATTTCCCAAGCGATGGGGTGATACTTGCCAAACCAATTGTTCGTTTGTTCTGCCACAGAGGAATTGAACCGCCAACCCTTCCCATCATCACTATGGAGCTCAGGGAATGCTTCTGGGTTGCAATTCTCCTGATAGAATTTGTCAGTCTGCAAGTGCTTGCATTTAAAATGAAAAACATCAACGGACAAGCCAATGTTGTCAAAGAAAGGGTCGCCCTTGGCAAGTTTGGTGAGAGTACAGTTGTTGTTGAAAAATGTATGGTTAGGCTTGATAGAGTCCTTGCCTGCATAGACCTCCTTAATGAATTGCTGTAGACAATGCCGAGTTGAGGAAATGGACAATGAGTGACAATAATACTTACCTTGACGCTACCAACTCCCTCTGCTCCAAAGAAGGTCCTTCAGGCAATAATCATGCCACATGGAGCAACAATTAATTGCTCCTTGTGTGTGCGCTGACAGCCAAAGACTGCCTTGAACTTCTCCCTTGTGCTCTGCACTGTAACAGGAAGCACTCACCTGGTGTTCTCGTCCAACTCGTACTCCTCTTCATCCGGTGGGTCATCAGCAAGGGGTGTGTTGGTGGCAATGGTGGCTCTGGCATGAGTGAGGCATTCCTGGAGCTGAAATCTGGATTGACCACACAGCTCGTGAGTGTCCTCGACTTGATGATGTTCCAGTGTTGCGCATGTCAGTCGGCCACGTACAACAGGCAGGTTGCAGCTGATAATTGTGCACTGGTTATTTTGACCAGAGTGCATAGGACAAAAGCGATGGTGGTTGTTAGATAGTGGGGCATGGCAATGATACACTGCACAGCACAGGTGCCCAACAGTGACACCATTGACGACAATGACAGATACTTTATGTGTGACTGTGTAAATAGTTAGTCCTGTGTAGCTGCGAGCCTTCAACACTCACTGACACCTCACTCATCTTTGTACATTTGTGTGCATCTGTGGCAGTAGTGGTGACAGACCTGCTCGTAGCCGTAAAGCTGAATACAACAGTTCCTTGCAATCATGGCCTCCTCCATGAATTGGTCCCGTTGTTCACCGGTGTGGGGAGCAACGAGGGTGCTCATACAACACTCGCAGTCCTCCAGCAGTGAAGCTATTATGTAGCCATCCCAAATGTGCTCAACAGAGAGCTTGAACTTGACTTTGTAGTGCACAGGTGTCTGCTTGCCATGTGAGAGGCAAAGGTTATATAATTTTGTGCAGTTGGTTGCCGAGGTCCTTCATGTGATATATCAGATGTGAGAGATCAAGAGCATAGTGCACATACCATGAGAAATCCATTGCAGTGCAAAAGAGCTCAATTATGCCCTTCTCGATGAACACATGATCCGCAACCTGAATGTTATCTGGTTGGTGCTCATAATAGGTGCATTGTCCTTTGAAAACACTATAGTTATGGTGGTAATTGATTCCACAGGCTAGTTGAACTTGTCAGCGACAAGAACAATTGACTTGAAGCAAGAGTACTTACATTGACAATAGAGATGCACATATTTTGCAACACATGGGCCTTTTGTCAGCATGAACAACACTGCGTGGGTTTGAGCAGCCTTCTTGAGAGTCATGCCCTTTGCACGACATTGACAGTTGGGATGGAGGCATGAGTGGCTGGGAGGATAAAGTAAATATTCAGCTGGGATGGTCATTAGATCACAAAGCAGATGTAACAATACAATTGAATGTACTTACCAACACCCCGTCAAGTGCCATGTGTCTCCCATAGCAACCCCACACCAATGGTGATCCCTCCACTCCAGATGACATCCTTGAGGAGGGACCATGCACTACTGACTTCAGCTGGAGTTATCAAACAGCCTATGCTGAGAAACGTGGTAATCACAGGTGATAGAACATGCAGTGGGTCAGTCATTGGACTCAATGAAGGCTCCATGAGGAATGATGTCATTTTTGAGCAGGGTTGCAAGAGTGATGAAAAGGAAAAGAGATGTGAGTGAGGTGTTGCTGATCGTGCCTCGTTCTTATTCAAGATGTTGCAGCAGACAATCAAAGGTCATCATGTTCTCGATCACTACAACTGAGCTATGTAGAATGTGCTAAGCCTTGATGGACCCGGACGGACACAGCTGGACCCAGCCGGACAGTCCCGCAGTCTGCCAAGTCCCTGATATTCTGCAGTTTCCTGGCCAATAATCGCTGGCTTGCATGGCATCTCCTTCCAGACTGGAAATCCAAGGGTCGCAACATAGGGTGGGCTAAGATTGTTGCCATTGACCTCGGCCTTCATGCACTCGTACACTCATACCTCGGGCCTTTGTAATGTTCATATTAAGTTTTGGTCCAACAATCAAGGTGTTGTCAGTGCTCTCAAAGCAGGTTGTTCACATGGCATCACACAGAATGATATTTTATGATGTCTTTCTTCTTTTGCACTTGATCATGATATTTGGTTCTCCATTGACTGGGTCAAATCCGCAGATAACCTTTCCGATGGTATCTCTTAAGGCATCTTTCCTTCATCTCTTGCACATTTCCGTTTCCCACCTCCACTCCCTACTTATCTTAAACAGTTTGTGTGCCTCATTTAATTTTTGTTCTGACCCTGTCAGCCTTTGTCTCCTTTGCAGTCAGCCACCTTGTCCCTTACTTGCAGTATGCCCTTGGTGAATGCATTGTTCATCATTTAATCATGTCTCTCTCTCAAAGTACTGAAGCGCACATAAGAACTGCTCTCGATTCAGTGAAACTAATAGAAAATGGCTACATTAGTATAGACTTAGCCTAATTCCTATAAGTGCAAGCTTCGGTAGTTGTCCCTTAGGGAACTGAAAGTGAATGTATCCCTTGATCAAAGAGATCCCTAGAAATAAGAACAGGCAAGCTCAACTGAAGGTACTGAATGGTAAGCACAGGCTATAGGCAAGTACCAGAATCTGTCAGTAGTCCCAAATAACAGGACCCAAGAACGACTAAGGGGATACCACAATGCACCGGTAGCGGTCTGGCAACAGATGGTCAATTACCAACAATTTACTTGAAACAAGAAGCAAAATGCAAGGTTATCTCTATTCTGCAGAGGGTGATCACAGGCAACTAACACTACTAATGTTCGAGGGAGCAGAAGTAAGTAAGTAGGTGATTTTTCGGTCCTATATACCCAGCTGCATGAGACCTCGGGATATACAGGTGAAGTTAGTAGTGACGGTAAATAGTGTGAGGATACCATATGTAAGAGTACCATTTAACTGAGTGGTAACATATAATATATACCTACGAACTATTAGCAATAAGAATCAAAAGGAATAACACACCAATGGAGTTAAGTGGCAATGGGTAGGACATGGAGTGGTTCAGTAAGTGTGATCCAGTAATTGATGGAAATCCTGGGAAGCGTGATCCTACTGGAATAGGAAGGTCCACCTTAGGATAAGGGTAACACTTTAGATGATCATTAGTAAACAATCTTACAAGCCTAGGGCTGGCTTGATTGTTACATCGGCATGGGCTGATTCAACTAAACAATAGTACCACAACATTGTTCACACATTCCTCGCCTTCTGCAATACTGAGCTCATCCCACCATGTGAATGTTGCCCAGCCTCTGAACACCTCTTATGCACATTTGCCACTTCTCGCATGGGCTTCTTAGCAGGCTCTACTGTCCAATCTCATATGTCAGCACTGAAGGCCTGGCATATAGAAGATATACTATATACACTGTTAGTTAGGTAAATAGGTAGCAATGAATATATCTCACCTCAATTGGCTATACAAGCAACTGAGGTGTTACAACAGACAAAGGACAAGTGCATAATGTCTAGATTATGTAAGTATTGAGTCACGTGTTATGATGGGCATTGTGGGTGTTTGTGTATCATTTGCATCAACTTCCTATATGGCATGCATACCACAATGCACCTTGACTAGGTGCCATCCACCTAAAACTTGTTTTGGCTGGTGTTGCCAACAGGGCGCCAAGCTCTTCATTAAAACCGCCTCACCCTCCTGTAACTTGGGCCATGGTTCTCATTCTGGCTGCTAAGTTAGACCTCTCTGACCCCTTCAATTGCTGTTGCATGGCAGCAGCTGCTGCCGCCTTCTGGGGCCAACTGTGCCTGGGTGAAGTTCTCTTCCCATGGAAATCGTCATTCCCTATCTTGCACATTGCGTGTCGTGCCCACCTGTCATCTCCCATCAATCAGAATGGTTCCTGCAAACTGTTCTTACTTTACACAAAGGTCAAATGAAACAAAGAAGAAGAGGTTGTTCTTTGTTGGCAGCAGGATGCCTCAGACCTGATTCTTGCATTGGAACGACATCTCCAATTGAACTTGGTGCCCAACAATCTGCCATTATTCGGTATCTTCCATCCTCTGTTGCCTCACCAAACAGAAATTACTCACAAGGTGCAACACCATATGGCTCCTCGCAGGTTTCAAATCTGTCACTGGTCACTCCTTCTGGATTGGTGGAACTACAGAGATGTTGCTCTCGGGTGTTCCTCCCGATGTTGTTAAAGCCCTTGGCCATTGGTCTTCTGACACATTTCTGCACTACTGGTGATCGCTTGAGTTGCTTGCCCTGTTACATGTAGAGAACTTGACTCACTGTATGCTTGTTACACCACCCACCAACTGACCTTGCATTCCCTGGTTGGGCTTCATGCCTCGTGCCTCATCCCTGTAGTGCTGCCTTCCTGTTATGAACTCGGGTGGTTCTCTTGTCACAGGCTCAAAAGAGAGCCTCGTCCACAGACAATGTCCATGGCAAGCGGGTTCTCCTTCAAACGAGAAGGCGAAGTTCGTAGATACAGACTAGAGGGCTGGATACCTCTAAGACTGGATCAAAGGTTCGGTATTCAGAGGGCTGGCACCTCTAAAATACAAGGGGGTTCTAATAGACTAACGACAAGGAGTGCTCGAAGTTAGAATAAGAGAGAGACACTAAGGTTGTGAAGCCTTAGCAAGTCAATCAGGTTTCAAGGTCAAAACCAAGTAGGATTAAAGTAAAGAACAACTACGATACATGATGAGTATATATAGGGGATGTGGAATAGCTTTAGGGCAAGGTCGTCAGGTATCGGTAAGTCCGAGAAGGGTAGGCAAGAGCCTAGTATGGTGCATGGGTCAAGGGTATGAGTCAAAGGGAGTCAGAGATAAGACCCAGGGTAAAGGGTATGGGCCAAGGGTGAAACAAGTCATAGATAAGGGTGAGTCAGAGATAGACGAATCGGATCAAAGGTAAACATATGAGAAGCCAAGGCTCTATGAATACAAGGCAATGCAGCCATAAGTCCAAGGAGATAGGAGAAAAGATAGGGGGATACAGTATTACTGTAACACTTCCCTTCAGTTTCGGGCAGGTCCTCTTGCTCCTGTGGCACACACCCGGTTCTTGGATTAGATCTTGCGAGTCCGGATCTATCTGATTTTCCCTCCCAACTTTAGGGAAGGCCTTTCTGGACGCTTGCCGAGTGCTGTAGTCTTGTAGTCCCTCAGTCCCATAGTTGCTCTTTGTGTAGCCACACCCAAACCTGAAATAGGAGAATGAGAGAAAATTGGGAAATGGGAGGTGAGGAAATTTGGCAAATTGGCAAATTAGGAAATGGGAGACAGGGAAATACATAGATAACACAGGAAAATAGGACATTATATTTTTCATGTCATATCAACAACACAAATACAGTACTTCTGCTCAAAAGTGTAATTTTATTTAAATTTTATTATTGATTTATTAGATGCAGCCAAGTCCAGGGAGCCACAAAGAAGTGCAAAGCACTTCTTTTGGCTTCCTGTGTTAGAGTGAGAGCGCACATGGTTGTGCACAGCGTAGTCGACCGCTATCGGCTATGAACGGACATCATCAGTAATACAGCACATGGACCACTTAGTAATCGTACACAGGTACATAACGGACCCGGTAAACTTAATTAGCATAGCATTGTATAAAAGATAGAGAAAAACGAGTAAAATAGTGAGTCGAATAATTTAGAATTCAGTCTTCTAATCTACATCTACCCGCTCCCAATCTCTCATAACCTTAAGAGGTTATGAGCCCTGCTACGACCATGGATACAATGCTCCCCAGCTCCAACTCCGCACTCTATAATATTCCCCAGCTTGCCAAAGATGGCTCGAACTGGATAACATACAAACAAAGAGCAACAACGGTGATTGGCGCCCGAGGTCTGATGCGGTACCTTGATGGTCGTATAATGAAGCCTGTCCCTTACCAGACAGACTCGAGTGGAAAGACAGTGAAGCCTGATGGCTCCACTGCAACGGAAACCGAGATTGAGGAGTTAGAAAAGAAAATTGATGAATATTATCAGAAGGACTCACTAGTGAAGCAGCACATATTTAGTATGATCTCGGATCGACTATTGCTGCGGGTCCAGAATCTGGACAGTGCCTCAAAGATATGGGAGGAAGTTCACACCATACACGAAGGCAAAACCGAGCTGGTACAAATAGATTTGCGCTGCCGGCTACAGGAGACTCGATGTGAGGAAGGTGGAGACATCAAAGCGCATTTCGGAGAGCTGCTTTGACTTCGCGAATCATTGGCTGGAATGGGTGTGTCAATCGATGACAAAGATTTTTCAGCAATAATTATCGGATCCCTTCCCGAGTCCTATCGACCCCTATTATCGTCAATCAATGCAGCAGCACGAATAACAAAGAAACCGCTTACCCCATATGAACTTGTCAATGTCATCTCCGAAGAGTATGAGCATAGACAATTGACAGACCGGACCTCAAAGAAAGCTGGAAATAATGCTTTGTCAGCAAAGACAAGTAGAAAGAAGAATCACACCGGAAATAGTGCGAATGCAGCGAAACAGGATATTACCTGTTATAATTGTGACCGGAAGGGTCACTACAAAGCCAATTGTTGGAGACCTGGAGGAGGGAAAGAGGGTCAGGGACCACGCCCAGGAAAGAAAAGAGGAAATAAGCAGAATGAATCTGCTAGTGCAGCCGCGGAGCAGAGTAAAGACAACTATGCATTTGCTTCTTCAGCTCTCGCAGGCATAGCAAAACAAATCAACATACCTGTCGAATGCCGTGGAGCAATTATTGACTCTGGCACAACCTCCCATTTCTGTCCCGATCGCTTGAAATCCATAAATTTCACCCCAATAGAACCACAGGAGGTTCACACTGCAGATGGTTCCACAATCAGTGCCATCAGACGAGGAGATGTGCAATTAAACTTACCATTAGGACACAAACACACCTCAGTAACCTTGAAGGACACATTATACACACCAAAGATGGCCTTCACGCTTATATCAGCGAACTGTATTGCAGTGGCTGGACTAGCAGTCCATTTCGAAGATTGGATGTGTAGGATCTTGTCCCCAGGCCCCAATCGGAAGGTCATTGCCGAAATTCCACAGATAGAAGGGCTATACAGTATCAAGAATCAACATCAGCATCACGCAAATGTAGCGGAAACAAAACTTACCATCCACGAGTTGCACCGCATCCTCGGACATGTCTCACAACCAGCAGTGCTTGACGCTGTGAAGAAAGGCCTAATCGAGGGTGTAGCACTCAACTCCACCTCAAAACCGGAGTTTTGTGAGGCCTGTACTCAAGCAAAGGCAACGCGTCAGCCATTTCCAAAAGAGTCACAAAACTGCGCACATACCTATGGTGCAGTGGTGCACACTGACCTTTGGGGACCAGCACAAACCACTAGTCTTGGTGGATGCCGCTATTATATGTCCTTCACTGATGACTTCAGCCGTGAGACCACAATCAAATTCTTGAAGCTGAAAAGTGAAGCACTCACCGCGTTCAAGCAATATGAAGCTGCCATTACACGGCAACACCCTGGAACCCATTTGCGCACCCTTCGTTCTGACCGTGGGGGAGAATATCTAAGTGCCGAGTTTGATCAGTATCTGCTAGACCAAGGAATCACCCGTCAACTCACTGTACACGACTCCCCACAACAGAATGGCATCGCTGAATGCTTAAACCGCACCCTTGTTGAGCATGCGCGGGCCATGCTTCTTGCGAAAAACCTACCAAAATTCCTGTGGGCCGAGGCAATCAATTACGCCACATGGCTAAAGAACCGCTTACCTTCGCGCACTATTCCAGGACACACGCCATATGAGCTTGTGCATCGCACGAAGCCCAATCTGGCCCTTGCTCGTGAGTTTGGGACAGCAGTATATGTCTTCTTGCAAGACGCGGAAAGCTTGAGGCAAAGGCAGATGCTGCTATCGTTGGTATTGATGAAGAAAGCAAGGGGTACCGTATCTATTGGCCGACCAAACACCGGGTAACTGTGGAGTGAAATGTGAGCTTTGCACCACCTTCAGTAGCTATACCCATGAGACACACCGGACGAGGGGGAGTATGAGCTACCAGATGAGCCCTCCGACTCGAATAACGTCCGGACGTCACAACAGCAGATGCACCAAAACAGAACTCCAAAGACTCCACCAAAAGTCGCGCAACACTTCCTAGACCCCTAGAACCCCTAGACCCAACCCACATTAGACCCCCGGCAGGATACTACGCGCATTGAGTGAGGGGGAGAGGCATCTATAGCATGCGAAAACCTATGGATGCGTTCGAAGAAGACCAGACAGATGAACGTGCTGCTTACCAATCATCCTACTCACTGGGGCATTAGCTACTGCTGAACGGAGCCCCCGCTAAAGGAAGCACTTGAGGGACCGTGATGCAGCGAATGGCAGGAGGGCTATTGACTATGAGATTAGTAATTAGAGAAACTCGGAACATGGCAAATAGTGGACTACTGAAAGGCACGACGTCATACCATGCCATTTTGTACTGGCAACCAAGCGAGGCCCAAACGGTGAAAAGTAAAGCTGCACGCACTCGTATAGTAGCAAACGGTC
>JABBWB010000302.1:0-51338 GCA_016628085.1 Suillus occidentalis
GGATCGAGGATTATGTAGTTCGGGGTCAAAGTCGCGAATGATTGACGTTCATCCAATTGGGTTGAATAACTAATGTAGGTTGATCAACTTTAGCGTGTGAGGTGCGTTGGGTAGGTGAAGGAACTGTGGCAAGGATGCCAATGTGAAAGAACAGCTTAGTAGATAGTAGAATAAGTGAACAAAGTTCCTGATCCTGCAACCTGTTTAAAACATCACCTGTCTGAGCAATGACTCAGTATATCCGCTAAATCAGACGCACAGCATACTTTTTCGTCTCTTCAAAGATCGAGGATTATGTAGTTCGGGGTCGAATTTGTGGATGATTGACGTTCATCCGATTGGTTGAATATTCAATGTAGGTTGATCAATCTCAGCATATTATTTACCTTTGCCAATATAATTTACGTTTGCCAATGCTGACCAGAAAGCATTGACTTGCTCTATACAGGTCATCCGACGATTACGTGCCATGACGCTAGTTCCCAACGGCTTCGCCAGTAGAAGCTTTCTCCCGAAGTGTTCCGAGTCTAGCGCCGAATTGTGAGTTTGCAGCTGCATATCGACATTTGATACAGTTCTTATTTGTTCACCGATTTACTGATGAACAGCTTGCTGTCCATCAAGAAATAAAATTTTCTATAATGTATTTTGCAATATTACTCACCCCTCATGTAATGTTGTGCTTGGAGTGACGAGTGACAGATTAAAATGCGGTACGCACGACTCTACCGTCGCTGTCTAGTTGCAACACGAACTCACATTTTGAACCCTCGAACAAGAGAATTGGAAGTTGTAGTCATTCATAGCTAGTAACAATGCACTACTTGAGGACCAAACACCATATATTTTCATCACCAGTGACATCCCCAACTTATTCTTCACCTTCATACATCACAACCTCCTTCTTAATCCATCTCCACCTCGGTCTGTATGTATCTTCATGAACACATGCCCGTTCGTTCTGTTTTCGGTCCATCCCAGCCAAAACGCACTCTCAGCACATAATGTCACTTCGCTACTGTGCCTTTAAATTCGTCTTTCCTCGGCAATGCTAAATATTTACATGTGAAAGCGGTCAGCAGATTTACGTAGAATGTTGTGATGCTCTACAATATATAACCTTAAATTGTTTTGTCATCTGTTCACCGATTCACTGATGGTCGTTCGCCATGCCCGCTGAACCTACTGAGGCCGTGTACATCTTCTCTTTAGTAAGTGACGCAGAAAGCAGGGATGAGACTGGTGAGGTTGGTTCTGAACTGACTGTATAGTGTGTAGAGAGGCTGATTTTGGCTTAGGGTTCACGTTGAGGCGACTGAATGGGTTCTGCGGTCCTTTAATTAGTCTGTGCCATTGAACCTGCCACGGCGGGGTTTGTGCGTTTTAGACCGCTAGACTGATCAACTTGGCCACCTCTACCTTGCTGTCTTGTCTTCCTCGGATAAAAATAGAGTAGACCTGACGTCGCAGTGTACAACTTGCATGTGGATCGAAAGGTTGATGTGTTTTGACACATGGTTTGAAATTTGCGATATGATGGACCATATGGCCCTGCAGTGCTCGTAATCTAAATTCAAATGACACAGAGTCTGTGCTCGTCGCTAGTTGGTCGCTGAACTTGTTGCGAATATCACTCATGCATGTCCCACTTTCAGGTGGATCTAGAGTCTCGTAGACATTCCCAATCATATTGGATGTAATTATTGAGTATGCCAATAGCTTCCACTGGACTTTCAGATATTGCTCGAGACGCCGTTGGCAAAGTGTGCACCAAAGCAGGAACCACCAAAGACTGGGCGTAGAAGTACCATCCTTGCTTCCGTCTTCCTTGGCGCCAAAGATTGATAATAGTGTGTCGTCTTCTTCGCGTCACCACCCCACGGTGGAGCTGTGGAAAGGGCTGATGTCCTCCAAAGCCTGGCAGTGGCTTGGGTGCCGATGAAGCACTAAAGTCGGATGCCAAACCACCATAGAGGTAGACCAAATGACAACTTGGGCATCTCAGTTTCTGCTCCTTTTGGCTTGAACGCTTCCGAGGTCTCAGCAGATTTTAATGCAGAAGTGGCATTGCTGCCAGAACCACATACCTTGGGTTGACCGAACGATAATATTAATTTCGGTGGTGAACTCGTTCCCAAGGGGCTGGATTGGATAGCCGCCGAGAACGCAGGTAAAGGGCTAGTCTGTTTTGCGGCGCCGGCAGCAGTACTTCGCGATGTAACAGCAGGTTCGGAAATCATGCTAACAGTCTTGTTTCCAGAGTCCAACTTCAGTAGGACAGGTATGGACGGAGCAGAAGCCAGGACAGCGTTGCTTGAAAGGGCTCCAAATATCAACTGCGGGTTGTGCTGCAGGCACAGAGAAGGGATCGGTGGATGTACTTGAAATAGACGCAGCAAACAAAGGCGTAGGACCTAGAGAAAATGAAACGTTATAGCTACAGATGACTTGAATCTCGATGATGCAGCTGGCTTGGCGAAAAAGAGAGCACTATACGGATGATGTAGGCAGACCAAAATGAAGACGTCCGACTGTGCGGGAGAACCTCGGGAATATTAATAGGCTGAGTTACGCGTGGATTCGGAAAATTGGTCATGGTAAGGGGTGCCGGTGACTGTTCCACCCCTTCAAGTTGCGCCGGCCTACAAGTGGCCAAGGCTCGAGACTCCACCAAGATTTGAATCATTTGATGCATTGATGAATTCCAGTCAAGTTCTGCTCCGCCATCCAACAACCCACCACCCAACCACCAGAGATACCCTCTTAACCCGAAATTTCTTGTCATTTCCTTATATCTTTATATCGACTCTTTTGTATTCCTAACATGTCTTTCACCGACGTTGGTTCCGAATCCCTTAGGCCGATTCTTCTACGTACACCAGGTATGCGTATTTCTTCATTAACTATGTGTATTTCCAAGGTTATTCCACTTCGTTTCTTCTCCGCAGCCCCCAATGAGAAAGGTAAGCTCTTAATCTCAATATCAAAGAACACCGAACTTAAGTGTCATATTTCGTAGTACTGCTTTACCTAGAGGGTGTGCAAAGAGAGTCTTCATGTCTCGGATCGCCTACTTCCACTCTCATTCGTCACGATCTCCCCTCTACAAGGTGCAGCACCTTTAGTAACGACATCGGACAGCGCCTAAATGTTCAGGATGGTCGAAAGGCTGAGATCTCTATCAATGCCCATTCTGCAATGGTCAGTACCAATCACTTTCAAAATTTTGCATTTTTTTGGCTTTCCCTTGGCATTAAACGACGTAGTCCTTCGTTTGGTAACAAAGGCCCGTTCACACCATACCCACCTTGTGCCCTGACAGATTCACTCGGACGTGAGGTCGATAATTCAATCAACTCTATGGACTCGCGTGTGATGAGTTACCACCTTCAAATCGAGGTGCGTCTTCCAATAATGCCCAAAGCTTCGGGTAATCGCCGAGTTCCTTTACCTCCACTGGAGGTCAACACAGATGTCGTCGTAGGTCCACCAGCTCTTCCAGATCAAGCATCTGCTCCTCAAGACCTTGCGAATCCTACTCGCCGCAGATCAACCATTTCCCTATTATCTCTGCACCGCCCCCATTCTCCCTCAAACTTGATGGAAGCACCTTGGATATGTTTACATCATCTGGCTCTAGTGCAGATCATTTTCGCTGACGTGACTCCGACGATGGTGCTATTAAAAACCCGTCATTTCAGGTCATTCACGCGATCTACTCACTAGAACGCATACTGCAGAACTTTCGGACTTGATTAGCGAACTTCGATATTGTTTTCTTTGATGGTGAGGCCGCTTGTCCATCTTACCACTTGGGTCTGTCTTATTGATCATGTTTTAGTCAACCGACACCTAGTACTACAAGCGGGCGATTCAGAGTTTACTGTTGCACCTCCAGTCGTTGGATTCGGTGAATACTCTCACCTTTGCAAGTCTCTCCAACAAAGATTGGGTCGATTATCGTGTTCGAACGAAGGTAGAAGTCACACAAGATACAAGAATGTATTCTCACTCATATAGCCAACGTTTGTCATGGTCAATGACGGTGGTACACTGAAGAAGGGAGTTGGGGAAAATTCGCTCAACGATTATTCATCCTCGATTGACTAGTTAGTGGCTTGGCAATGGCACCGCTTCAGGGCGTTGATTTCAGGGACACCAAGGTCACGCAGTGTCTATTTCTTTTCTGATTGCTGATCATCCTATAGATTTTAACTTTCGTTTTTTGAATTACAGCTTTGCTTAGGCCATCGACTCCCCACCACCATACTCGTTGCTTTCATATTCGTTTCATCGAATTCCGCGCAATTCAGCTTCATTGCATATATAGTGATCTACTTGTGCATAGTACAGATGCTAGAGAATACAGTCTTTACATTGCATCCAAACCCTTTGCGTTCGATCATGAATCAACTCTACGACAATCGGGGAACATGAAGTAAGGGTGAGATGATTGCAGCTTCGCTCTTACCACCGTGGCCACGTCGACTTCATTGTCTCGACTGAGGGTGACCGACATTCTCCAAACACGTATACGCCATGCCAGACAAAGTACCTTATTGTGTTATAACCATTTCGTACATTTCCGCATCCCGAATCTACCACGATAGACCTTTCAAGTGACCTGCATTCACAACGGAAATACCTTAGCTCCACTCCGAACCGTAACATCATGCATGTTGTGTTGCATTGCCAAATGTTAAGGGCGTGCTGAAGACAAGCAGATCAGTGGGATTGTTGCCACAACACGATGGTGAAACATACACAGGCGATGATCCAAAGTGATTTCAAAGATAGTCTTGATGAACTCCGCCTTCGCCTGAGAGCACGAAGATTTTTTCTCCTCCTGAGAGCGTTCAATAGATTCCTCCTCTCTCTCTCTCTCCTTAGAGCGTTCAAAGGATTGCTTTGCCTCCTGAAAAGCTTCTTTTGCCTTCCTCTTGAAGGGATCAAACGGCAACTTCGCCATCCAAGCAGGCAAGTTTCCTTGATGTGTAGACAGAAGCTCTCACAGTTTCTTCATATGCATGGGCGGCAGCAGTTACAGCCCCTTGATACGCCTGGATGACAGTGTTCACAGCTTCCCTGACAGTACCTGCATGCAGAGATGCCATGTACAGCTCTAGGGAGCAGACTCCTGTTGGTCCTGAAGATGACGCCGCTTGTCGTAAATGTAGAAAGAGTGTTCGAAGATAATGACTGCAGCTAAATGATCAATAATGAGCAGGTTTCATCGCAACGTAGCTTCCAATTTCACCAGAAATGAGCTGAACAATGTTCTCCATTGATGATGAGCCAGAGGCCTGGCACATTCGCAACGTGAGGGACCTGTACAATCTGTAACATGTGGCCATACCACAGAGAGTAACCTAGGCCACATCTTTTCACCATGACTCCGATAAAACTGGTCGAAATATGATGGAAAGTTTGAATCCACCTCTGCTGAGGATTGGTACACTCACATACTGCCAATGTGTAACATCTTCTGTCAACATGGCCCGAAGTCAAAGAAGGGTGAAAAAACTAACTTCCTATAGATGGATCAGCGACGTCGTTCACAACCAAAGGTTAGATCAAAAACACTCAGTCTATTATGGGATGTGCGGTTTCAGTCATAAGCAAAATTCGAGCTCGATGGAGAATTAGTACACTGACTTTCTGTTGGTAGATGAGAAATGTCGTTGTCGATCAGCAACGCTCGAGCCCAATGGCAGGTGAATACACTCACGTACTGTCAACGGGGATCGGCAATTTCACTGGTCAGCGATGCTCCGATTCAACTGCGGATTAAGATGCTCTTACTTCCTGTGAACGGATGGGTGATGTCTTCAGTCAGTATGATTTGAGCTCGATGGTGGATTGACCAACTCACAATCTGTTAACATAGCAGCGCCGGCAATAATTTCGGTCAGTCTGGCTTGGAGGCGACGAAGAATCGATATACTCACATGCCGACAAGAAATCAGTGGTCGTACTGGCGAGAAAGGCAGAGATGATCACACTCACAAGCTGTCAATGGATCAACGATTTCTTCGGTCAGTGGCTCAAAGTCGGTAGAGGATCAATGTACTGACCTCCTGCAGATAGATCATGAATTGCGTTGGTCAGGAATGCTTGTAAGGATCTATTGCTGACGTCCTATCAAGAATAGCTTAATTCAGTAAGGATCAAGCTCAGAGGATTGTCACACTCACACGCTATGAATGACAGGCAATGACTTTGATCAGCATGGCTCGAACTCGAAAGAGGATCTCGACAAACTCACCCACTGCGAACAGCGGGCGATGACTTCTATCAGCATGGCTCGAACTCGAAGGAGGATCCGTACCACCTGCAAGTAAACGCCCAGTGTAAATTAGAGCAACTTCGAGCTTTTCAATAATCTCACCGAAATATGTGGAACCCAATCGCTCTACTATGTTCTGGCGATCCTTAGATGCTTGTGTCTCAGCAGAATCAAGTAGCCCAAGTGTTCTGGGCAATATCGCTAATGCTCGCGGCAGGTAAATGAGACCATGGTAGTTACCTCTCAACTGCATATTTCATGCAGAGTTCCAAGTTGGCCTGCCGGGTAGAGAAGGATAATTGCTGCAGCACTTCGTCATCTAGATTTCCAGCCGTGCGTTCGATGAGTGACCCGCAACCTGCATCATCCCTGTTCAAATCCAACAGATCAGCAGTCATCATGTATCAGATTCGTAAGTCGATGATCAACAACTTACTAGGGAGGCATGTATGACATTTTGGAGGGCGTCGGACATCCCTGAGAAAATTCAACTGTGGTCCGTGAGCAAATGACTCCTCGGCGTGTTTTGGGGCGAGTTCTTCAGCCTCTTGAGAAGGTGATCCTTTCGCTTTCAGCTGTGCGAATTCGACGTCGTAGAGGGCATCAAACTTTGTGATGGTTCTGCGCGTTAGACATCAACGATGGTCGGATGCGAAAGCTTACTGTTTCCGGTGTCTCACTGAGAGAAAAATTTGACTTCGCCTTCGGTGAACGACCTGCTTGCCTCGTCCATCGGGATGCAGTACCTATGTTGAAACGGTGAGAAAGCGCATGTCACGATTGATCAGTTGCAATTACCAGATAGCATAGACTTGATCTTTTAAGTTGGTTTCCTTGGAACGGCGTGCGATAAGTGCCTTCACCTGGGCAAATTCGGATTCGTCGCCTGCCTCAAAACCGCGTGAATCATGAAAGATGAATCCTGGCTTGCTTTGAAAGACCATTTCGTTCTCAATATTGTGCAGTCTGCGCTGAGAGCACGTCAGTTCATGTCATCGACTACAAGCGCACCTTACCCCTTGGATGCCTTTAAAAGTGCAGGATCGATCTGATGTCGATGGGTTAGTCACCAGCCTCTTACTAGCATCATGAGGCATCATATATCATACTCGTTCTCCAGCGCTGTTACGGATTTCTGGGCTATCGCATGTGTTGCAAACTCTCTGGAGGATAGTAGTTTTCCCTGCGTTCGCTCTTCATATATTGAGGATTCGAAAGCGACTGAGCTTCTTTCTTGTCTTTGAAGGATCCATGAGAGAAGGTAAGTGTGATGGAGAAGGGTTCGTGTAGCCTTATAACTGCGGGTATAAACGCAACCGAAAGCCAGCCTATCTAGATTCAGTGCGTGGTCAGTGTGTACCACGAGGCATATCATGGCACGAGTCCTTGGGATCGATGCATTTGGAAGGGCAGCGTACGTTGAACAAAAAAATTGTGCATGAATCGAGGCCACGCTCAAGTTCTTCCCCAAGATAAGTTGCGTCTACCCGATTATTGGACCACATTGAT
Source organism: Suillus occidentalis (assembly GCA_016628085.1). NCBI lineage: Eukaryota > Fungi > Basidiomycota > Agaricomycetes > Boletales > Suillaceae > Suillus > Suillus occidentalis. Next base: position 7,796 of record JABBWB010000302.1, read on the forward strand.
GGAGAAGGGTTTGTATAGACTTAGCAACGTATACTAAACGCAGTGACCTGAAGCCAGTGAGATCTACATCGAGTGGGCAATGGGCGTTATAGCTGTAGAAGTTCTTGCATGGATCCATGATTTGGAAGTGGGTTTCCATTTACAGTGTTTTGGCAGGCGTAGTAGGCACACTAACTCGGCCGTTGAAATAAAATTATGTAAAGCAAGCTTGCACCCTAGAGTAATTTTGATGGGTGGCAGTGGCCCGGGGCAGTGACAGCCCGGAGCCGGAGAACTTGAACGACAGTTAACGAAGTCGTTGAACTAACGAATATCATATAGGATCGCGATCGGGACTTGCAATGTTTCAGACAGGTTTGAATTGTCGTGTTACTCCAAATGACAAACATCAGTTGCCGCTGTGTAACTGAACGTGGCTGAATGATTAGCGCTGCCTCGAGCCTCGAGGATATCCGGTTGCTTGTTGTTTACACTTCCGTTCTACTCCCATCTCTCTAGCTCTTATATACATTTCCCTCAGGTTGATTCCAATCTTTGACTGTTCGCAATGACCGAAGACCACAGGCCAAATCTTCCTCCAGAGGCCTCTGCATCCAGAGAAGCAACTGCTGGCGAGAGCTCGGTAAGTGCCCTCCTGAGACCACTGTCGACGAGCGCTAATAACATCGTCGCTGCCTCTGACGCATCCTTCATCCAGAGCCAGCCCTACGGCGGATTATGTCAAACCCTGCGGAAATTTAAGAAGAAAGTGTCTAAAAAAGTTTCTGTATGTCCACATGAATGCTGGGCGAGCAGAACATGGCTCATGTTTTGCAGAAACGCTTGAAGCGTTCTCGCCACCAACCCCCTGCTGCCACTCACGAAGGTGCTGTGTCGAATCAGAATATTGAGGTATGTGGTCTTTATTTTAATCTTGAGCTTGCCTGAGGTCCACCAAGGATGCGTCGCCTCTGCATCCTTCCAACGATGACAAGCCTGAGAATCCTAGTGGCAGTGCGAACGAAGGAGCGTCCGGAGAAGTTTCGAAGGTATATATGCCAAATGATTTATTTTCGTCTCTAAATCTTGGTTGGGGCACAGGTTCAGGCTACTTCGTCTGGCAATGGGGGGAATCATGGTTCTCAAGTAGCTGCACTTCGACATGCGCGTAAGCGTGAAGATGGTGCGAAGCAACTCGGGGGACATGCCAACACTGTGACATCCGCAGTCGCGGATGGCCCACAAGATCTCGATGCTGCAGAGAATTTCCAGGCCACATATCTTCAACCGCTTAAAATTTTTGACACTGTCATTGAGAATCTTGCGAATGTATGGGCCACTCTTCTTTGTCGAAAGAGAGCTAATCAAGTTGCGTAGGTACATCCTTACGCAAAGTTGGTGTTGGGTGCGCTGTCTGCTGCATCCAAAGTATGTGTGCTTTCAGTCTCCTGTTCAGCAGTTGTTGATTCAATATAGGTTATTCTCGCTCAAACGAAACGCGACCAATCGGTACAATCTCTTCTCGACAAATTAGAAGAGGTTTACCGTTTCATGTCACAAGTCGACACTATCAGCCAGATTTCATCTCAGCACGCTATCGCTGGACGGATTGCCCAGCAGACTTCAGAGTGCGCGTATTTCATCAGTAACTACTGGGAGGAGAGCTTTTGTAAGTCATCGAGTCATTGCACTCCACATACGGTGAATCTTATACCACCATTATCACAGGGAAGAGACTCAGGAAAAATGCTCTCTCGGATGCGGATGGTCTGATTACACGATACAACGACGCATTGGATACGCTTATGCAACAATTTCAGAATCAAGCTATTCGAGACGTAGCCGACCTTGTCCGGTGTACCAGTAAGGATATGAACGTACTTCTGACTTTGCATCCGCTCATACCCTTTCAGGTGACGAGCTGGGTGCCAAACTGGATCTCAGCACTATGCCTTACGCAGCAGGCGCGGGACTAAATACCGAGAAACAATGTCTACTCGGTACACGCATGGACATTATCTCTCAGATCACGACATGGATCAACGACAAAGATGCTGCTCAGCGTGTGCTGTGGCTATCTGGCCCTGCAGGCACGGGCAAATCAGCCATCGCTCACACAATCGCTAACTGGTTCAACGACTTGGGAGAGCTTGGTTCGTGTTTCTGCTTCGACCTCAAAGACGACAAGCGTCATGAAAAAGTTTTCTCCACCATCGCTCGCGACCTCGCTGACCGTGATCCGGAGATGAGACAAACTTTGGCTCATGCAGTCGAACATGCAAATGCGCTCAAGAACACGACAGATATGATCCAACAGTGGCGAAGGCTATTTATGGAACCGCTAAAGAAGTTATCTGGGTCAAGCGTGAGGCCTGTCTTAATTGTGATCGAAGCACTGGATGAGAGCGGCGGAGTCGCGACACGACGCAACCTTCTCCGCATACTCGCCGGTACACTGGAGGCCGAAGGTCTTACCAAAATCACGGAACTCCCATCCAACTTTCGGATCCTTGTGACCTCTCGCCCCCTCCGTGATATCAATGACGAATTTCGGGATGCTCCACATATTCAACGGTTATCCATGGACGACATTCCAGAGGCAGTCTCAAAGAGAGACATCCTTACTTTTGTGTCTCATGAACTGAGCCAGGTGTCTGGTCTTGGGGACAAAGAGTTTGGAGACCTCGCCAACAAAGCTGACGGACTATTCGAGTGGGCACGTCTTGCGTGTGAATACATTCGAACCTCTGCTGGCTCATATCCTATTGATTGCTTCGATGCAGTCGTGTCCCACAATCATGGAGAGCGGAAGGACTTGTTGTATGGCATGTATAACTTCATTTTAGGAGAATTTATGGGGAAGGGCAGAACAAAAATCGAGTATCAGCGAGTGCTAGCGAGGTTTCATTCGGTGATGGGACAAATACTTGGTTCAGCCGAACCCCTTCCTTTAGATGCCCTTAATGCCATGCGGAGCCGTTTTCCAGACCAAGAGGAGCGTTACAAAGTGGATGTCATAGTGGAACACATGGGATCCTTGCTAAGCGGCACCACCCACCGATCTCTCCCCATCCGACCACTTCATGCATCCTTCCGCGAATTCCTGACAGAAGAATCATCCAGACCATCCAGCGGAGACTTTTTCGTGGACTTGTCAAAATCGCAACGCGATCTCGCTTTTGCATCACTTGGAGTGATGGAGCGCGACCTTCGCTTCAATATGTGTAATTTAAAGTCTTCATACCTGCCCAACAGCGAAGACATCGGGCTGCAGGATCGAGTCGCAACATGCATTCCCTCGCATCTGTCCTATTCCTGTCGTTTTTGGGCTACGCACGTACGAGCAACGGCCTTCAGCCCGGAGCTCGCAAAGGAAATAAGATCATTCTTCGACAACGAGCGGCTACTCTTCTGGATTGAAGCACTCGGCCTGCTCAATGCACTCGGCAGCGCAGTTGCTGTGCTTCCAATCATTTCCCAGTGGCTGAAGGTGAGAACATAATCACCTGGTGGTGTCAGGCGAAGTGCTAACCAGAGAACACAGGCCCAATCCGAATACAAAGATGTCGTGTCCACTGCAATGGATGTGCAGAGATTCGTCCAACTCTTTGGTGGGATGATTTTACACAGCACGCCGCATCTGTATGCATCAGCACTGCCATTTTCACCCATCAAGTCCACGATAGCTACAAGGTTTACAGCAGGGTTTCCGAACACTCTTCGTGTGATACATGGACGTCTTGTGAACTGGACGGCTATGCAGACCGTCATCACTGGGCACACTGATTCGGTTTGGTCAGTCTCGTTCTCGCCCGATGGCACTCGCATCGTGTCTGGTTCTTTTGATTGCACTGTCCGGGTGTGGGATGCAGCGACGGGGCTGCCATTGGGTGAGCCCTTCCGAGGGCACACTGGTTGGGTTCTGTCAGTCTCGTTCTCGTCCGATGGCACTCGCATCGTGTCTGGTTCTTCAGATTCCACTGTCCGGGTGTGGGATGCAGCGACGGGGCTGCCACTGGGTGAGCCCTTCCGAGGGCACACTTCTTCGGTTTACTCAGTCTCGTTCTCGCCCGATGGTACTCGCATCGTGTCTGGTTCAGAAGATTCCACTGTCCGGGTGTGGGATGCAGCGACGGGGCTGCCATTGGGTGAGCCCTTCCGAGGGCACACTTCTTCGGTTTACTCAGTCTCGTTCTCGCCCGATGGCACTCGCATCGTGTCTGGTTCTTTTGATTCCACTGTCCGGGTGTGGGATGCAGCGACGGGGCTGCCATTGGGTGAGCCCTTCCGAGGGCACACTCGTTCGGTTTTGTCAGTCTCGTTCTCGCCCGATGGCACTCGCATCGTGTCTGGTTCAAGGGATTCCACTGTCCGGGTGTGGGATGCAGCGACGGGGCTGCCATTGGGTGAGCCCTTCCGAGGGCACACTGATTCGGTTTGGTCAGTCTCGTTCTCGCCCGATGGCACTCGCATCGTGTCTGGTTCTTCAGATTCCACTGTCCGAGTGTGGGATGCAGCGACGGGGCTGCCATTGGGTGAGCCCTTCCGAGGGCACACTGATTCGGTTTGGTCAATCTCGTTCTCGCCCGATGGCACTCGCATCGTGTCTGGTTCAAGGGATTCCACTGTCCGGGTGTGGGATGCAGCGACGGGGCTTCCATTGGGTGAGCCCTTTCGAGGGCACACTTCTTCGGTTTCGTCAGTCTCGTTCTCGCCCGATGGCACTCGCATCGTGTCTGGTTCTTCAGATTCCACTGTCCGGGTGTGGGATGCAGCGACGGGGCTGCCATTGGGTGAGCCCTTCCGAGGGCACACTGATTCGGTTTCGTCAGTCTCGTTCTCGCCCGATGGCACTCGCATCGTGTCTGGTTCATATGATTCCACTGTCCGGGTGTGGGATGCAGCGACGGGGCTGCCATTGGGTGAGCCCTTCCGAGGGCACACTTCTTCGGTTTCGTCAGTCTCGTTCTCGCCCGATGGCACTCGCATCGTGTCTGGTTCACAAGATTCCACTGTCCGGGTGTGGGATGCAGCGACGGGGCTGCCATTGGGTGAGCCCTTCCGAGGGCACACCGATTCGGTTTCGTCAGTCTCGTTCTCGCCCGATGGCACTCGCATCGTGTCTGGTTCACAAGATTGCACTGTCCGGGTGTGGGATGCAGCGACGGGGCTGCCATTGGGTGAGCCCTTCCGAGGGCACACCGATTTGGTTTGGTCAGTCTCGTTCTCGCCCGATGGCACTCGCATCGTGTCTGGTTCATATGATTCCACTGTCCGGGTGTGGGATGCAGCGACGGGGCTGCCATTGGGTGAGCCCTTCCGAGGGCACACCGATTTGGTTTGGTCAGTCTCGTTCTCGCCCGATGGCACTCGCATCGTGTCTGGTTCAGAAGATTCTACTGTCCGGGTGTGGGATGCAGCGACGGGGCTGCCATTGGGTGAGCCCTTCCGAGGGCACACTTCTTCGGTTCAGTCAGTCTCGTTCTCGCCCGATGGCACTCGCATCGTGTCTGGTTCAGATGATTCCACTCTCCGGGCGTGGGATGCAGCGACAGCGCAGCAATTCCAAGTGCACACTGAGATCCATTCCTCTGCATCTTCTTTGCATAGACATCGCACCATTTGCTTCTCCTCAAGCTTGGAACATGCACTGCAGAACCCTGCTGAGCTACTCGAGACCACCTCTCATGAATTCAATCCAACCAGGCTTGTTGTGGCGAAAGATGGATGGATGGTCGGAGCTGATCGCCGGCTGCTTTTCTGGGTACCATCCCCTACCCGAGAAAAACCATTGTATCATCCTGGGACTGTGTTTGTGATACCCAGTGGACTTGAGATAGATTTGAGGCACATGAGTCATGGAGAACACTGGGCAAATTGCCGAGATGGGTGAGTTCTTAGCCTTGACCGTCTCTCGTAGTTGCTAAATCAATGCTTCTAGCCCTAGTAACTGATGATAACCCGATTGTAGCAATATTGAGTGTACTGTTCTATTCTATATTACCCTACGCCTCACACCGAACTTAAATTTGATGTTGTTGAAGTGAAATGACCCGCTGAAGTCCAGACTGGGCATGACTCTAGATGCTATCGCTCTGAGTTTATACTGAGGACCGTGAATCAAATGATTCTATTAGGAGACGCGGTTGTATGTTGATCACCCTTACAAACTCTTGTGTCAGTCGATGATAAAAAGCCCTTCGAAACCTGCATAACCATTGGCATTGGCATCGAGATGACCATCTTCAAGAATCTTCAGTGGTGGCACTGTCATCATCCAATGAATCCCAGTGAATTAGTATCACTCGTTCAAGCACCGATTGACTTGTAGTACCTTGTATAGGGTACTGCCCAACTTCGATGATGCCCTGGAAGAAAAACTGTACAAATACGCCGACGAGGATCACCAGGTGTCTCCTCAGTGGCATGTACGGTCGGATCGGTTACGATGTCGAAGGTCGGGTGACTCGTGTTGAATATATCTTAGTCAACGGGTGAGACAAAGAGCTGTAGAATCGATTCATGTTGTGGGCAGTTAGATCTTAAATCAAGGCTGAGACAGCTCAACGTGTATGGATGGTATATGTGCATAGCATAAAATTATCGCAATTCTAGTGGACATAGGATGATAATGCGTGTAAGACGAACTGGCGTAGGGACATGAAATGTGAAGGAAGGAGAGTCACGAGCCTGTAGTGGTGCTAGTGCCTCAAGATCTTTCTCATAACGAGGGTCCTCCCGGATCGTGGAGTGCTCCTGCATACAATGCATGAAGAGGTCTTCACATTTACTGCTAGTAACACATCCGGTTGTTCGGGTATCCATTTCAAAGCGATTGGTGGAAGAGACGATAAGTATTACGGGCATGCAGAACGAGGATTGACTTACAGGCATCTGTGGATCAATAGTAGGCGTGGTAGGCTTTGACGAATCACAAATTATCCCCACTCGGTGGACCAGGCATATCTGTTCTTGAGCAGGCGACAATGAGAGGGTTGGGTTGAAACCAACCGTAGTGTCTGAAGGCGTGACTGCAATTGCCACCTTATCATTCGCCATGCTCGCTGAACCTACTGAGGCTGTGTGCATCTTCTCTTTAGTAAGTGGCGCAGAAAGCAGGGATGAGACTAGTGAGGTTGGTTCTGAACTGACTGCCAGCTTTGGCTCAGGGCTCACGTTGACGACTCGTTGACGTTCTACCAGTGCGCAAGTTCCGCGCCATGATTGAACCCTTCAATTTCACGGCGGAGTTTGTGCGTTTTAGGCTAATCAAAAACTTGTCTACCTCACCGGACCTCTAACTTGCCGCTCTGTCATCCATTCGTCTTCCCCGGTCCTATTTCAGCCAGTCATTGGAAATTCTCTGAGCCACACCTATATCTTCCGAAGTATTGACTGCAGTCCCAACCCCCGATCTTGTGCTTGAATAGGATTCTCAGCTTTGACTCACAAAAGCCCCGTTGCCAGTCTACACAGCTCGCACGAACCATGCAAAGTATCAACAAGTGGAACTTGCAGGGGCCCGGGAGCTGGTTGATGTCTCAATGAAGTTTTTACAAAATATCCTTGGTAAGCATGCAACGTTTCATCGAATGACAGTTTGCTCAAGGTTTTGATGACGGATGGATAATACGCGCCTATGTTATATCAAATCGTTTGGTTGAAATTTGATTCGTCGGATTAACAGTCGCCTACACAGTTATCATATACAGTGGGGAGTTTAATGCATACAAACAAGAATGGAGGGAACACTCGTCCATGATTTGCCTAGGGAGATTAATGGTAATGTATGACCGCCCCCGTGGATTAGCCAGATGTCGAGTTTGACCTAGATATTCAGCTCGGCATTCGAAACGAAATGGCTACCACCAGCGCATTTATAACCTTCCGACTGCTTGATCCAGCGATAGCCTGCAACACACACACCCATTTGCCGCAACTTCTGCTGTACTTGAGCCTCCTCGCGCCTCCTCCTCGCCTGCTCTTCCTGTGTCTTCTTCAGCGCGGCCAAGGCCTTTTCTCGAGCGGCTTTAGCCTCTAGCTCACGGATGCGAGCGGCCTCTCGTTGACGCATGAGCTCCTCGTTTGCGGCATTGTCATTCGCTGCTTTTTTCTGCGCGAGTTTCCGTGCAGCAGCTTCTGCAGCTCGCAGCTCGTTCAGGGCATTCTGCTGCGCAATATTACGCTGTCGCAACTCTTCGGCAGCATCCTTTTCAGCAGCTTCTGCGGCTGCCTTATCTGCCTGCAGCCTCTTCCAACTGGCATCATCTACGCCGGGATCCCGTTGCACCTGGTCATGTGTCTGGGCAAGCGATGATTGAGTAATCTTTTCGTTGTCTTATGTAGTGTATGACACTAACCTGAGATGAAACAGTGGTGTTTGGCGAAGATGCCCTGGAGGGAGGTTTAGGTTGCTGCTGTGTTTGTTTACGAGAGGGCTTGGAAGCGGGGGGCTTTGGAAGAGCTGTAGTGGACACAGTCTGAGAGGTTGAAGGAGGAGGTGGAGGGATGTTTCTTGATGTAGCCATCTGTGGGACACCATGGGCAGATGACACTATCTTATCTGGCAAGTTGAGACGTTCTCGCTGCTCAGAGAGTTGACGTCTCATGATACTCAATGCGTCTTCTGGTGAAACAACCAGTGAACTCCCTGGAGCCTTCCCAGCCGAGATGAACGCAGGGCGAGCCAACTTTTTTGCAATAGATTTAACATCGCGTGCATTACCCCAGTTTTCGAGGCTCGCCATGTCAGTGATGATGCTTAGCATCTCCTCGTATAGTGACGTTGACGAATCAGACAGCCCTTGAATGACCACCTTTGAACCGCGCAGATCTTTGTCAAGCAGCTCGAGGCATCGAGTTGCCGACATATTGGGGAGAATGAAGTCCTCAGAAAACCGACTGGAAAGCCCAGGGTTCGCGCCCAAGAGCTGATTCATCTCCTTCTCATATCCCGCCAGGATGATGACCATCTTGCCCATGAATCTTTCGTTGGTCATCAGCCCTACGATTTCGTCAATGGATTCCTGCCCAAAAGGACCTTGGCTGAGTCGATAGGCTTCATCCACAAAGAGGACTTTGCCGATGGCCTTCTCAAAAAGTTTCTTTGTTTTGGGACCTGTTTGGCCAACGTACTCGCCAACGAGATCCGATGCGGAACACTCCACCAGTTCAGTGGATGCGAGGAAGCCCATGTCATAATAGACTTGACCAAATTTCCTTGCGATGGTCGTCTTTCCGGTTCCTGAAGAGAAGGCGTCAGCGCATGAACAACTTCGGACATGATTTGATTACCAGGCGGTCCCTTGAAGACGAAGCTGGTAGGTATTTGCTTACGCATGTCCAGTCCTGATGCTTTCATTCCTTGCGCCATGTTCTGGTAATCTCCTAGCTTCTGAATAACAGCTTCGCATCCAACCATATCTTCGAACAACTGAGCCAACTTTGCTGCAGCGTGCTGATCACGGTCCCAATTAGGATCGAAATCTTCTGGCTCGAAGACGATGTCCAGAGACAGATGGGAAGGTTGCGATGCCTGGCGCTTTAGATATCGATCTTTTGCGAAAGTCAGCATGTTTTCAACTTCCCCTCCATTCCCAAAGTTCGGACGGTTCTTTCTTCGGCTCAAAAGACCAAGCGCTACTTGTTTGGCTTTCTCTGTCGCACTGAGGTCTTGATCCTTTAACTTGCGTTCAAAGATTTCCTCTAGTTGAGGTTCAGTGAAGTCTTCGAACATGAACGCGTCTTCAATCGCAAAGCGCCGAGCAAAGCCGGGATTAACATCCTGGTTTATGTGTCAGAGCCAGATTTCGATCATGAAGCCGGGCACCTGCCTTGAACATGTCTTCCATTTGCTCCTTGTATCCCAATAACAAGACACAACGATCATCCCCTGGTACGTTCTGAATCTCTGCAACCATGGTGTCAATGACGCCAGTCTTATAGGGGTCCGGGGTACCACCATTCTTGCTGTGCAGCATGTATGCCTAGCGAGGCAATGAGAACAACAGGGTAAATGCGCACATATATACCCACCTCGTCGATGACCAGGACCTTTCCGACAGTACTCTCCAAGATGGCCTTAGTGTTCTGTTCAGATTGCCCGAGATGTTGCCCGACAAAATCTGAAGGGTTCTTCACCACAACTAAAGACAGCAATCAGGTAATGATCCTCACATAATCTTCAACGAGCACCTCACCTTCACCGTTACTGAGAAGCCCTAGGTCTGCCAGTGCTTGACCATAGAGTTTGGCAACAGTGGTTTTGCCAGTCCCTGGGGAACCCAGGAAAACCCGGTTAAGGGCCATATCAAGAGGCTGCTTCTCTGCCAACTCGCGATGATAGTTCGCCCTAATGAGGTTGAAGAGGTTGCTGACAGATTGCTTCACGGATTCAAGACCAGTGAGCTTTTGCAACTTTATCCACGATGGGCAGTTCGGAAGAACGGAGTCTGGATTGGGACCAATGAGATCTTCCTTGACGAGCAAGAAATCGTCTGGTGATGATCCGTTCTTGCGCTCTTTCCCTACCCTCGCAGCCTGTCGTTGACGTATCTGCGCAAACATATTTTGCAATGCACGGGCATTTCCAAACCCTTCACGACCGCGACCACGGCCCAGGCGTCGGACTGCGATTCGACTATAAAGACCTCGGATGCCATCTTCGACTTTCATCTGGCCTCTAAACTGTTTCTCCACCAGATCAGCGAGCATATCAAGGAGCTCTTCGTCGGTGTAGTCCTCGAAGGTGAATCTATGCGGGACACGACTCGGAAGACCTTGATTATGATTGAAGAATTTCTCCATCTGGCGACTGTAGCCGGCAAGGATGAAAACAAGGCTTCCAACGCGGTTCTCCATCTCCGCTAGCAGGAAGTCGAGAACATCGGTACCGGACCCACCCTGTGTGCTAACTAGCTGATAGGCCTCATCGATGAATATGGCACCACCGCCAACTTTCATTACTTCCTCGATAAGCTTCTTTGCACCACCGACGCCATCATGTGCCAGGCTCGCTCCCGTGGTTTCTTTAAATGCGTTTCCTGGAAGTACTTGTATCGATTCGAGAAACTGGGCATAAAGCCTTGCGACCGTTGTCTTCCCTGCAGAAGAGTTCAAATTAGCACGAAAAGATCACCCAAAGAAGGGCTCCTACCTGTCCCTGGATTTCCCAAGAGCGCAAGATTCAGACGCTCCTTGTTCGCAGGTATTCCCTGGCGTTTCATCAAGTCCAACTTCTCCTTGGTTTGTAGAACTTGCGACTTCACTCCTTCCAGTCCAGTCATTGCCATAATGCTATCAATCGCGTCGTTTTGCTCGCCTAAGAGCTTCTTCTGTGACTCCCAGTCATCACGAGCGGCAGAGCTTTTGTGGCTACCGGGAGGTTGCGAAGGAGCAGACGAAGGTTCAGAAGATTGCTGTGAGGGAGAAGCTGTTGGTTTGGATGGGTTCGCATTACCATCTTTTGAGGAACCTGCTGCTTTCTGCGCGCGAACTTTTGCCTCTTGGATCTCTCGTTCCTTCTGCTTAAGCATGGCCTCTCTCTGCTTATCGGTATTGACATCTGCAATGATTTCGACCTCGGCTTTAAGTCGTGCGTCCATTTCAGCCATTTGGGTATCGTGAGCAGCTTGCTTGGCATCGCGTCTTTGCTGGAGTTCTGCGTCGCGCAGTAACTGCTTTTGAATGCGCTCTGCGTCCTTTTCGCACGGTGTACATGTTGCGCGAGGCCCCTGATGACACTTCCATGAAACTTTATGGACTCCTACCGCACATTTCCCAAATAAAATCTGTTGGCAAAGTACTTTGGAGTGATCAAAAAGCTGATGGCACTTTGAAGGACAAGGGTGCAAGGTGCAATTGAGCATGGCACCACTAAAAGGAAAAAGGTCAGCGATATGCACCGAACATCGTTGAAAGGATACTCACCAAGGCTCGGCACAACCTCCATCTGGACATCGATCATCGAAATCATTGGCATCTCGCAGAATGGCCTTCCGCGCAGGATGGCGCTCGCATTTAACGGGGAACCCGTCATAGATGTGCGTTGCTTGTTTGAGGAGATTGAATAGATGGCTCCAAAGGGGGGATTTACTCTCGAACGTGTCCATATTGCCGATGAGAATAAGACCATCACGGGCCCGAGACAAGAGGACGTTCAAACGTTCAGGAGACTTCATGAATCCGATAGCGCCATCAGGATTTGATCGTGTCAAGCTAGCAACTACGATATCACTTTCCTCTCCCTGATAATTGTCTGCTCCAGTCAGTCGAACAATAGGTATTCGTTCTGGTGAAGTTCATTACCTATGGTTGCAAGTCTTATCTTCCTTTTGGATGTCTTTGCAGCGTCGGGAGAGAGAAGTCCTGCACGGACCAAGTCATAAGAGTCGAGGTCGTTCAACACTGGATCATTGTCTGCCTTGAGAGCTTCCCGAAGTTTGGAGAGTTGTCCAAGATAAGGTGTTAGGACGACGATATTATCCGTCCCATAACCTTGTTGAGCGAGGTACCGGACGATCTTCAGAACCATGCCGGCTTCGTAAGTGTTTTGTTTTGAAGTCACAGAACCAAGATCGCTGCGATCACTGACTCTGCCCTCATTGTCCTCAGGGTGAGCATGGTTGACGAAAATGATGTTATCTTGGATCCCACGAATATCGGCTCGGCCACGAGTGCTGGGGGCATCGGTGAGTTCGGGATATGTGAGGTCGCGAACGAGAGCGGATATTTCAGGCCGCATGCGATGTTGCTCAGTGAGAGTAGCGTGAGGGAATCCTTTTAGAACAAGGCGCTCGAAAAGCGACCTGTTCAAGTCGTATCCTTGGTCACTCTCGACCTGGAGGGCATAGCTATTGACTTTCGGTCTCAATTGCCTAAATTTATGACTCAGAACAAGGTGCTGAAGGTAGTGATTGAAAACGTACTTGTGATCTCCAACAAGGATTAGCTGATTTGTGTTTGCCCCAAGAGCGGTCAGAATATGGCTCTCCAAAATCTCTCCAGCCTCCTCCACAAGGACAACGTCGGGAGCAGCAGTGCGAAGGTCTTCAGTAAATTTTGCGGCACCTGTCGTTGTACATGCAATGATCCTTTTCGCCTTAAGTGTTGCGACCAACGACTCGCCAAACTTCCGAGCGAGATCTATTTGACAACTATTGTATTCTCTGCCAACGGTGCCAATATCGTCTACCATCTGCTTCTGAAGGTCTTGCGTCCATTTCGCCAACATTTTCTGACGGGCAGGCCAGGGGGTGGTCCAAATGCGAGTCGATTCTTCTGTTCGCAGGTGAGCTGCGTTTTTGAAGATGCCAGCGTCACGGCCTCTCTCCCATAGCGCGATGAGATATGTTGGGTCAATCTCCCGGCCTCTGCGGCCTACAATAGCCATGTCGTCCTCTGACTTGGGAACGCGAAAAGCTTCAAAATAAGTGTCATCCTCAAACTCGATATGCGTTAAAATGTCCTCATAACGAATCCTATTCGCCACGAACTCCGTAAAAGAGTTGTCAAGGCGACTGCAAAGATATTTAAGCCTGTTCTTGAATTCATCGATCATGGTCCAATCTGCCTTAGTTCGCGGGGGCTGGGATGTTCTCTGACTAGGATTGAAGAGGTTGAGATGCGCCAGCTGCGGTTTGGCTCTTCCTCCAAGTCGAACCATGTTGTTATCGGGAATGCCGATTTTGCGAAGATCTTCTAGAAATTGGTCTAGAGCATGGTTGGTATAACAGACAACAAGAATTGTCTGGTTGGTGAAGTCGTGTAGAGCTTTGGCTAAGAGGGCGCCTACAAACGACTTTCCGGTCCCTGACCCGCCACATAAGCGTGTACTTACAATCCGCAGCGTCAAAGAACATACCTGGAGGGCCTTGTATCAAAGACACCCTTTGAGTCAGACCAGAAAGAATCGACAAGGCTTGCGAACGATCCAAATGTATGGGGTCGGGAGTCTGAAGCAATTGTTGCAAGTTTCCAGAATGGTTGGCTTCAATGGCCGTGATAACACCATCAGCCATCTGCGGGGGGTTCTTCAGAGTAAAACCGCGCTTCCAGAACAACAGTTCATCTGATACTGGGATGTGCTGCGTCTTCTGCAATGCCTTGAGCACCGGCTCGAAAGCAAAAAGAGCAGTGTCAATCTGGAGAAGCTTCGCGTCTTTGGCATTGCGGAGCCGGAGGATGGTTCTGCTTGTACTCGCCCGCCCGTCTAATTGAATAACAATGACAGGGGGGCTGCGGATCAAGAGATCTTCCACTCGGCTCACAGTGCCAAAGCCGACCACCTCGTTATCAACCACTACGCAGACGAGTGACTGGTGACGAAGGATCTTGGAGCCGGCATGATCATCTGTGAGATACGCTTTCCTCTCCTTCGGAGGGATGCGCTTCAGAGATGGCAGGTCGTCGACACACTCCAATGTTATTCCCCACAGCATCTTCCTATCATCTGTGCCATGATAAATGCCTTTGAGTATAACACCATCTATCAGGCTAGCGCGGTGGCGCTTGACGTTCTTTCCTTCCAGCGCTTGAAGTTCTTCTCTCATCTCTGCTATCATGTCTTCGCGAAGAAGGCGAAATGTGTTATCGAGGTAATCCGCAGTACGAGTACTTTCTCCGGATTCATCTTCTAACTCCGAACTGTGGCGCAAGAATGGTGGCTGTTTGGACCTAATTTCGTCGGCTGTGGGAAGGATAGCGATCTCACGAAAATTGACAAAATCATTGTCGTGTCGTCCGCCTGGGCCATTGGCAGCCGAGGGAGGGGCTGACGAACCATACATCGAAAGGATATGTTTAATCTTCTCTCCAATGAGCCGGACTTCCAAGATTTCAGAGCTTGTGAGTTTGGAGAGTACATTTGGCCTGCCAGCTAGTTCGAGATAGGGTGTTGTGTCGTGGTTAGAAAGGTTCAACAGCCGAAGGAGGAGGCTGGCGAAGGCACGTTGAGCTTTTTCGACCAGCTCTCCACAAGCGAAAGCGTGGCTAAACGCCGACCAGAAGAAATTTGGTTCGACTATTTGGACAAACAGGTGGTCCAGCACATTGTTGCTGATGCTTGTGGCTTGGAGGAGATATAGAAGAACGTCAGCACCAATGCCATTCATGAATTCCGCCGACAAGTCCAGTCGCATCGCCTCCTGCACATAAGAGGGTCCTTTTGGCTCTCCCACTATCTTACTTACGCATACCACAACATCTGGTTGGGAACATATGGAATCGAGAAATAGGCGACAGCTTCGTGGATCAACAGAGACTTTGCCCTTGAGAACATCATAGAACCGTTTGTTAAGCAAGGCAGCTCGTCGATCAGACATTGTCTGGGAGGTATTCTTCGGCGGCGGCGGCGGTGGTAGTGTGGAGAAAAAAATACGTTCGGGATTGGATGATAATAGGCCCAATAGTTTGAACTTTGACCCAGGGTTCGAAGGGCACGTGTGATCGAATGATCTGCGCAAGCACTAGTTAGTATGCCCGGGCCAGTGTGTAGGTAGTAAAGGCGGATCTTGATGATAACAGATGATGACATACTTGGAGTGAGAGAGCGCTCAAGCTAAAGCTCAAGCCTGACTCGGAGGTCGTATGCCAGAGAGGCACTAGTAATTTAGGGACCCTAGAACTTCATCGATGTATCATCGGCGAGGGTATTGATTCATGATGGTGTACTCTGAGTCCAACTTGAACTTGACTCGGAAGGCTCAACGAGGTTTTCAAGTTGTCTCAATGCCTGCTACTGACATATGATAGATGAATAATTATTACAAGTAGTCGTTCGAACCTCTAGGTCCTACATAGTCCAAGGACGAATGCGTGTTTCGATTTTACTTGCTTGAAGTTCAGCGCCAGCGCTGGGCCGCTGGCCTGCAGTGCGCTGATGTTGATGCGCATCACTGAAATTCACTTAGCTCGATATGATAATGTATAAATTATGATTTTAACTATTTCTGTTTGGTCATGGTAACGCAGTACAATGGAATATAATAGCATATCAAGCACGTGTAACTTTAATGCCCCTTGATGATTTTCACCTTGATGCAATACTTGTTTTGCCACTATAAAGATGTATCAAATGATAAACAGACGCTTATATCTCTACCATCCTTACTCCAGATAATTTCACAGTCTCGAACTCCTGCAAAAAAAACCTCATTGAATAATCTCGTTATAGGCCAATATCAAATTGCCCGAATTTTATATCTTACTGGCAACAATGATCATTATTCCTGTGACCGCACACAGACTATCGCCGTTATATGATAGGTACAGACATGTTCTAGGATGCAGCGCCATCTGCCCAAGTCTATCAGGGGGGGTAGGAGATATAATGGAATGTAATGATTTAGAGGAGTCTTGCCACTCTAGTAGTTTTGGGAGTAGTTGCAGACACCCGTGAATTGCGCCACATACATTCACTGGAGAGGGTACCATGCACTTGCATGCAAGTGCATTGATGTTAGAAATAGACGTAAGAAATAAAAACACCTAATGAAACGTATCTATGGCAGCAAGGTCCATAATCCATCAGTCAACAAAAAACTAGTATAGGTATGAGAGGCGATGACACAAGGCTACATCTATGAAAAAATCTGGAGATCGATCAATCAAGTCTACCTGCAATAGTGGTCATTTCACGTACAGCCAGAAGCACAACTGCAACGACAATGACGAGAATAATCATGAGACACGTTGCACGTCGTCCGGCTTTGCGTTGGTACTCGGAAGCAGTCGAAAGCTCCTCGGCTGCCCCTTGGGTATCTACAGCGATGGAATACACGTTTGATTCGATGTTGTCTGCGAAAAAAGGGGAAGAGAACCAAGGCGTCGGTGAGCCAGTGATTGTAAAGGAAGCTATGTCACATACCAATCATGCCGCCTTGTTGGTTGACGAGTGTCCCAAGGTCACGGAATATCTCCGATAGTTCATGTATACCGGACTCGATCTCTTGAATTTCCGCTTCTCGTTCTTGAATCAAAGAATCTTGGTACGCAAGTTCGTGCGGAGAGAGCTGTGTCTGAAGAAGTTGAGCCTGGCGTAGTTGGGGAGACGCGCTTGGCTCTCGTTGGCGCAGCCTGAAAAGTTCCATATAGAAGTTGATCTACTCACTCGGAGACTTTCGACTTCCCGCGGCAATGCGCTTTCACCCTCCTTTTCACCACCACCGCGAGTACTTCGCCAATCCAGCAGGCTGGAGGCCTTCATGGAGTTGTTGCTGGTGGTCCTTGATTTTGGCGGCTGCAGTGATCAAAACGTCCTCCTGAGCAGTGCTACGAGTCTTGTTTCGCAACACCTTGCCATCAACTGACTTATTCTTGATGGGGGAGCCATTTACCAGAGGCTTCACAGGCGCCTTCTTATCAATTTCATTTCGGGGTTCAGGAAGAAGAGCGTGTCTATGGTGGATTTGGCACCCTCAGTCAAAAGAGTCGATCTGCCAGCGCCAACGCGAATAGTGTCGACTATGTGGAGGGCGTATCTGAAACGTAAGCATGAACGGAACTGCTGTGGACCAAAGGAGTGACACATACTTCTTGCCGTTGTCATCAAGCAAGTCGGAGAAGCCAAGAGACAGGTTTAGAACCATATCCGTCTTCAAGTGCTTAGAGTTTTTAGTAGAAAGCAAATATGCAGAATCACGTTTGAGTAAAGTACAGAGTGAACAAATGTCTAGCACAGAGAGAATGCACGATCAAAGAAAAGAATGATACACTTTTTGAATAATCAGAATACGAATTGTATTGAATAAACCAAACTTACAAGTGCAATTTCTCTCTCTCCATCGGAAACACAGCGTCGTTCTGCCCTCGTCAGGATCTGCCAGGCGGGCTTCGTAGGCCATAAGAACTGACGAACGGGCCACACTCTAAAAAAGTTCTCGAACAAAGACAGCCGGAAGATATGAAGTTCGTCGTTGCGACGAGCAGTGAGGTATAGTGAGACGCGGGCCTTAAGCCATTCCCGCTGGTCGTTAGACCACACTCCAATGCGCGCGGCGAGTACACCCGTCCCTGCTTGTGGGTGCCGATCCTCGAAGAATGCTCTGATGCGCTAAAATTGAGCAATGTTAATGATGGACGGGCGAATACGAAAATCGAAATGAATAAAACATACCGACTTCAAAAGATCCTCTCCTCTGTACACACAACGTAACTCAGGCTTTGTAAGGTGCTGATACTCGGGCCTTGAAGGCCATAACATCTCCCGGACAGGCCACAAGGATAAGAACTGTTTGCACACAGTAGAGAAGAACGAGAGATCGTCGTCTTGAATAGACGCTAGATATAATTCGGTCTGGTCATCGAGCCATTCTACTTGCTCGATGGTCCAGTCTCCGACACGATCCATGGCCCAGGATGGAAGTTACGAGGCGATTACGATTTATCAACAACAGCAAACAACCCTCAATGTAGCGGGCTTTGCCACGTGTCACGTGGCCTTTTGCAACTTATTTCTCATTAGGTTTCCTGGTCACACCCTCCACGCTGCTCCTCTTCCAGAAGGGCAAGCTCCTGATATTATGCTCAGCTAGCAAAGGTATGTATCATATTGTCCGAAACACAAATGTCTGACATTTTTAATGCAGCCGTGGGTTTATAGCCAAGTTCTTGCACCAAATAAAAGGGAATCCTCCTGTTCCAGTCGAGATACTCGTGCAGGCGAAGGTGAAGGAACCACCTAGTGATGCACTGCCAAAATTTGTGGAGGCTTACACATCTTTCAAACACATCGGGAGCTTGATGAAGGAAGCGTGCACAGGGAAACTGATGACGGAGTGGGAGCAGGGCGTCTCAAAAACTGACAAGAAACCTGAACTAGTCGATATGGCCCCTGCGTTATCTGCATTCATGGCTGTCAAGGACAAAGAAGAAATGGTGTGTTCACGCATTGCATCTGGGAGTCAACGGTCTTCTAATGCACAGCGCAGAAATGCATCCATACGGCGGCAAATCTTACTTCCACTTTACTTGTTCACCACGTCGTTCTGAAACTGGAGATGATATTGGACAAGGAAGCCAAGATAACTCATGAACAATTTGCCACTCAGATAGAGGCGCGCCTTGGGTTGGGTGAAGGTGAAGTTGCCAAAGGGCCTGATATGAAAGCATAGAGTAAAGGGCAGGGCCTCAATGATGTGCGTCAGCTGCTCTTCCAGACTTGCTCATACATCTCATTGGTCGTTCCAGGTTGATTGGGCACCAACGGAGTTTTACTACTCTCTTATCATTCAGTCGTGGTCAACAACCACCGGTTATGATTTGCAATTGACTGCGAAGTCATCCTCGGACACCATCGCACATAAAGGCATCTTCCTCATCGCTGGTGGTATGCGATACAAGGGTTACTGTGCCAATCTTGGATGGAGTATTATCGTTGACCCTTTGAAGGTCAGTCACGGTGCATCGAGAAACTTTGAACCATGGCGAGAAGAGAGTTGTTTAAGAGGAGGATCGTCTATATCGCGCTTTTGATGTTGTGTGTCGCACATTTATTTATTAATGTTCGCTACAAAAAGGTTCTTCACTATTAAAATTTGAATGTAGACCCCTCATCCTCAGAGTCGCTGCCAAAGTCATCTGAATCATCTACATCACTGTCGCAATTGTCGGAAATATCCTCATCTTCGTCTGCATCATCCTCGCTGACATCATCATCTACGTCTCTATCGCATTGCCAGCTTTCTTCTCCAAAGTCAACATTGGCGTGGGCTTCAGGGTCCTCGTCATCCGAAATGTCTTCGTGACCGACACCAGTACTTCCGCCCCCTACTGCGTGATCAGGTTGGATGATATTCAATGAGTCATATTGAACTTGATGACCAATGCCTATGCCTGCGAAACGGCAAAACATGTCTCTATCGGCGAAACTGCACGAGTTAAGGTGATGTGAGTATGAGACAAGCTAAATCTCACATGTTAACATAAAACGAAGCCCAGTCATCGACCTCTCCAGGCAGTCTTGCAGCGGAGGGACCATGCCTGAGAAGATCATTTGTACGATGATCAGCGAAAGCAGGGATAAGGTGGCATGCCCTGATCACTAGCGATGGGTCAAGAAAACCGAAGGCAGCAGGTGAGTCGGGAACGAATCCAATCTTTGGGAGGCGGCCTTCTCGGAAGCCCCAGTGGTACCGTGGCACAACACCGAACCATCGCACCCACAAGACCTCCATGTATTGAGGTGAACGGTTACGAGCATTGGGGCCAACATGAAGAACATTAATACAAAATGCACCCAACACCCGTGCATACCAAAAAGGGTGAGCGCTTGCACTGCTTTCTCTCGACAACATCATCACCGTAGAGCCGTTTCCAGGTTTGAGCGTGTCTTGATCCCTACGGACATCGTACGTTGTGTAGTTGATTTGGAAGCGCTTAGGTTGGAAAACGCCGTTCAGATTGTTGATGAAGCGCACATCATTTCGCTCGACATCCGTGAAATCTTGTTCGTCACCGTCGTATTCTAAACCCAGCAAGCGAGAAAGAATATGGTCTTTAATTTTTGGTATGAAGTTCTATCGAGTAACATTAGTGAATGTGTCAGAACAGTCGTGCAAAAACATATCTCACCACGACAGCTGGGTCACCTCGATGCTCTTCAAGAAAACAAGCTAAATTGATGATGATACCCGGATAACTCGATAAACAATGGTGAGCTTCCAGCGGTAGTAGGCTTCCGGCAGGTTGATTATCTTTAGTATTGCCGGATTCTTGCAGACGTCTGATACGAGTGCGCCTCCGTTCTTGCTTCGCTAACTGTTTCGAAGGGTCTTGTTTATTTGTACTCTGGTAGAACCTTTTCAAAAGCCGATGTGCGAGCTCTCCCTAGAAACTCAAAGGGTTAAGCTGTTTACTTACTCAATGAAGGCGCATACATACTATTTGGGTAGTGTACGAGTCAGTGGTTCCAAACATTTTGATAGAGCTTACATAGTCACCAAGCGCGTGTAACTTGTAAGTTTGCATATTGAAAGCCTTGGGACGCGCTCCAGATGGCTCTGTTCCTGCACCTGCCGAGTTGGAACTCTTCTTCTGACGGGCAGCAATTTCCCGGGGGAGTTCCATAGTCCGAAACGCTGAGCATGTGGAATCCTGAAATTTTCGAAGCTGCTGTCCTAGACATCTAGTAGCTTGACTAAGTAGATCAAGGGAGTCGTCTGTGTGAATTCGAAGCTTTGCAATAGCGTGCCATTCAGCGAGACGAAAGAGGAGAATACGGACAACTTCATCGTGTGAGTCCGGGAATAAACCCTCGAATGCAGGGATCGCACACTGGATGACAACCAGATTCAAGAATAACACTGAAGCAAGGATCAAACTCACCTGTAAGACATCCTCGAAATGTCGCGCAGCTCTTTGTTTAACATCAGATACATTTGAAGGGAAACATCGAATGGCACCCTTTCCAAATGACGAAATTGAGTGAAAACTTAACATTGAAGGATCGTCAGCATTAGTTGAGGCTGCCGTGCTAATGAATACGTACCGTTCATTCAGTAAAGCTACTGATTCGTGATTGATGGCATATAGAAGCCTTATAAGGTGCTTGAAGACGTATTTGAACACTCCGAGCTCGAATTCATGAAGGAGATCGACCACAAGCATAGGAAAGATATCAAGGCCTAAATTTCCAAGTCGCTCATTGAAGGTATTCTAAATGCAAAAATATGCTCAGGTTATTCAAAAAGGTTGGCAGCTAAATGCACTTACCAAGGTTGGTACCAATGAGAACGCCTTCAGAAGACGCTCGGCTGCAGCACCTTTGACCGGAGCACCTAGTTTGTATAGAGCCTCACGTGCTGCAAAGACCTTATCTCTGAGGTATAAGCGCACACTCTTGATGCGTGCCGATATGTCAGCTTTTAGACCAAGCTGATCAAAGCGTGATTTCGGCAGAAAACACCGGGGACATGGGCAAATTCCCTTGTCGCGAATAGTAGCAATAAGGACTCTATTTGAATGTTGTCAGTTAGTGTGAAAGTCGATGCAGTAAATTAGCTCACTTCTCTGGGTAATCTGCAGAATAAGTAAAGATCCTCGGAAAGACTCGTCGAGACACGCCATCGTGGCATTTGATCACAATCCCATTCCTATACGCATCTAGGAACTCATCATCTAATAGGATGCGCCAAAGCGCATGGAACAATTCCCGTTTGCAATGTGTGAGGATGTCGCTGATGCTCTTTGTCTTGACGTACTTGCCAATGAAACCTACAATAGATTCTGGTAGCTAGAGACAAATCGTGTTAGGGTACTCGTTGATTGTGTGATGGGAAGGATGTAAACTTACAGAAGGGATAAATGCGATAGGGTGACAGGCATTGGTGGTCGGACAGGCACGGACATATTTCGATTGGTTTCCAAAAAAAAGATAGACCGGCCATGCAGAAGCGTTGCCAAACTGAGCCAAGTGTGTTGCATCGGACCAGAACATGAGTCCAGCAATTACCCGCTCCAGCTGACACCCATCATTCCTCTTTTGCTTCTGCAGCTCGTCGTGGGCCTTATTCCAGGCATCTGAAGTATAGAGCTCGTCATATACACGTTGCTCTTGTCCAGTTAACGGCGATTTCCAAAAACGTTTGAATGGAGTGAGGTGAAACCAGCGTGATGATGCCTCTGTGAAGGCTGCACGAATAACAGCGACGAGTGACCGGTGATGGAAACCTGGGACAGTAAATAGTTGCCCGTTGCCATCTGTATGTCTCTCCCTAGTTGGTACTAGTATTTCCGCTACTGATTCCCTCCAGCTATCTCTTTGAAACATACCGTTGGCATCCAGTGTTGCTTCAGAGGCGTCAAAGCGCATCATTTCGGTGTGAGCATTGAAATCATCGGGCACATCGTTGAGACTGAAATCCTTCGCCTTCAGCACTTCGCGAACAAGACGAGTTAACTGAGATTCAGATGTAAGACCACTATTACTGGTCATCTTCCAAGACATCAAGTGCCAGATGCTCATACTTCTCCATGGCCAAGGGGGTGATTGCGAAGGAACTTCTGGGCTCCCGGAATGATCAGCCGAATCCTGTTCATCAAGGGAAGGGAAATCGGACGTGACTATTGGATAGCTGCTCAACGGAGACTGAAAGCTGTCTGGGTCATACGATGGTCGGTGACGATACTCCCGACCAATTCCAAATTGATTGAGAGATGTGCGAAAGGAATCGAACACATGAAGAATCACCCGGCGCACAACAGTCGTCGAAGCTGGTGCTGGAATAGGCAGGTGGCGGGACAGGAAGTTCGTCCCTGAACCGTAAGGGTAGGCGATGCTGTTCGAGAAGGACGACCAGCTTGATTCTCTGGCTGCTCCTCCTGTACAATGTCAAGTGCAGAGGCGCTAGACGAGGCCACTGCCGAATCATTGATGCTGGGCGGAGACGCAGGAATATCGGGGGGGTCAGGTGTCACTGGTGTTTGTAGGCAGGGGGTTCCGGGGCAGGGGTGGGCTGGCATTCAGGTGCAAATCTCATCTTCTTTGCGGGAGGTTGTGAATCTTGTAGGGACGTAGATATGCGCTTGAATTGTTGTGATTGTAAAGTCAGTTGCTGCTGCCAGTGTTTGCAGGTCTGACGGTGACGAGTCAAGCTTCTAGGCGCCGAGAACATTCGGCTGCAATCCCCTCCGCATTTGAGGCTCATGCTAATGAAAACAATGATAAGTATGAGAATACGAATGAGTATCATGGCCTCTTCATACTATTCACCGTGGATGTGATAGACTTTGAAGTGGGGTATTTTAGACCCCGACAAACTCGTTTGCAAGATCCATTGGAAGTTTCGAACCTGGTAGAATACAATGCAGGGTCAAAGAATTTATGTAAATAATAATGTAATGAAATGCAGGTAGGTTAAGTTCCGAAAATATGACATGGTTAAAAGCCTTACATTTTGACGGAGTACTAAACAATAAACATGTCGTTGCTTGACTCCCCCTCCAACACCTTCGAACCTCGCTCAAGGGAGTCTACTCCCGAATGTCTTCGGGGATGTACATGGCTCTCAGATTGCGACCACGGGCCTGGGCCTCATGTGTATTCTTGTAGTTGCCATAGGTACCTGAATGCGCTCAACAAGTTCAAAGAACCTCCAATGGGTCAAGATGGTAGTCCTGAAGATGACAATCATGATGTGAGTGTGCGGCCCAATGTTCGACTGATGCACTCACCACCATTGACACATGCAGACTCCTGAGTCCACGCAACTTCGGCCATGACACGAATAAGAGGCGAGCAACATCAGTACCTATCATTGAACTTCCCCTCGAGAAACGTAGGAAGACCGGAAGGAATTATGTATTGTGTGAAGAGGAATTGCTGGCGAAGGCCTTGCAGGAAGTTGCAGGCAGTGCGCAAGTCTATGAGTAGGATAGAAGCAATCTTCAACAAGCAACACTCAGTTCTTCTTGAACTCTGTATCGCTTTTGAAAGACGTGGCATATGAATCGTTGTATATAGACTCACAATGTAATAACAATTAGTATCAGCAGCTAGGTTCCTCGAGCATCCTCTTGTGACGGCAGCGAGGTAACAATATCATCCGATGATCCAGCACATATTCTTGTCAACTGGCTCACCAATCTTTAAGAATAGGGTAAGAGAGAGGTATAATGATGAACATTTATGCACGTACGTTCGTATCCGTGACTTTCGGCAATACACCAAACACATCACCGTACAGAGGGCGATTATACTCGTCCAACGGCAGGCTTGCCCCATCCACCAGGATGGAAACCCCATTGAGCGCTTGATATGCGGTCAGTGACTTCAAAATCGTCGAATTGTGCCACACTGACCCCTCGAGTATGGACACATTGAGGCCAGGAATTCGTAAAGTCGGGTAGCTCGGAGGAGGGCCAAATCTTTGCATGCTAATTAACCAAGGTGGAGGTGCGAGTGGCGGAATCGATAACGCTTCAACAAGTTCTGGCGACAAGTCTCCTGGTCGTTTCTCTTTCAGCGAGGTTTCAAACTCCCCAATGTTCACATCCGAGTCACGGTTTTGCGGCATAATGTGACTAAGCATAAAGCACGTGATTGTTGACTGCCTTGAAATTTTCGATCGAGCTTCCAACTCTCTTCAAGTTGTATGGTGAGGACAATTCTGCTATGGCTGGAGGTCTCCATGCGTTTGTCCTGTGATCCTGCAACTGCATCGTCTGATCCCCCAAGAGGATTTTTCTTTTTCTTTTACTAGTCAGTACCACTGGGCGCCCGTTCATTCCAGTCGCCGATACGTGCACTACGCATGGGTCAGTTGCCTACTAGGCTCTGACCCGTGAACGTCCGCCGTTAACTTGCGCGTCTCGGTCCCTGAACGTCAAGGGCGCCCTGGGAACACTCAGTACATTTGTTTCAAGTCCCCTTCCTACTTGGCTTGGTTTGGCCGTTTCGCCCCAAGGCCAAGTAGCGGAGCACCACCTCCCTTTCCGCCACATCCATTTATTTTTGTTTTCAATCATTTCGGCTCACATTTTTCACTTGCAGCCAACGCACCTCGCCTTAACACAAATGTCGTCTCCCTTGCCAGTCACACCCGGATCATCATCTTCACATACGGTGTCGTCACTCAGAACTCGACAAGCGGTATGTGTTTGCTTACACTGAGCTTGCCCAACTGGTTTCGAGACCAGTTGGGCAGACATCGTCACATCAAGTCCGAGAAGGAGAAGTTCGCCGGTACCCTCTTTCGGTGGACACGATTTGTATCACCCGCACCCATCACTTCCTCATTATCAAGCCGACGCACACAACAGGATTTCTGGTGGGCGAGTAAGCCTGGGAGGATGTTGGGGTAGTTTGGGGTGTGCTTTGAGGGTGGGAGAGTTGTGGGGAGGGCTCGCCTGCTTCGTCGTTGGTGTCTGCGCCCGCAAGTATCACAATTACCCTAGTGTGTCTGCTGCCTCGCAAGGGTGAGGACGCTTTCCTGGTCATTGGATCGCTAGCTGATGGTATGTTTTCCCTCCGATTATGTCCACCCTAATATTGAGGGTTTTCGCCAGCACTGGAAGCCGGATTTGCCCCATACATTCAAGCCTTCCTGCCATTCCTGTATCCCACCAAACGAGGATCACGCCTCCTGTCGTCTCCCCAGTGTCTCCCAATCATTCGCCATCCCACCTCAGTCAGCACAGCACGTACTTCCCTTACGCTTCAGACAAAACCTGCCTATCTGTCCCGATGAGAAGTTGCGGTCATCGTACGAACAGCATATGAAGATGCAGCGGTGGCGTGATGACGAGGAAGGCGAGGGTGAAGCTGAAGAAGTTGGAGAGGACGAAGATGAGGTGGAGAGCGTAGGTGTTGGGGTTGAGGAGGATGGTGCTTCCTTCACGCTAAGTACGACTATCCTCCGGGATCTTGATGCAGCCAAAAAGCTGTTTGAGACTATCATTGACTCTCCAAGCTCTCGCGGTTCAATTCGAGCCATTGCTTGCTAAGACTTCGATGCCGTTGTCCTATCCTCCCTCGACACCCATTATCCCTCCTTATCCCGCCAGCATCTGAGACCAACCATGTCAACACTGGAACTGAGACGCGCAACGATCGAGCTGAAGTCTCTCAAGGTGCTCGAGAAGCAACATGCCATGCGCGCAATAGTTGCTGTGGAGCGCTTGATTCTTGGCGGTTCGACCCGCATTCCCAAGGTTCAACAACTCCTCAAGGAATATATCGGCAAAGATTCACCGTTTCACCTATGTCACCTCATCCCGTAGCCCCCTCATACACCTCACTCCCACCCGTATCTAGGCACTGCCCTCACCATCGCACACGACTTACGCGCCATACAACGACAGCTCTGCGCGTGGAGAGCTGGTGGGGCATACTGACGCCATTTGGGACCGTGCTCTTGTGCGGGACGAGAATGCGTCGGTGAGCTGCGGTGCTGAGGGCTCGATAAAGGTGTGGGATGTCAGTGGAGCTGCGACTGGAAGAGAGGTGTTGAGATTAGCGACTGATGCCACGTATGGTGCGTATCTCTATTCTCGTTGCTTCTATCGACAATCGCTGATTATGCTTTCCATCAAGATGGCACGCCTGCAACTCAGGTGAACCGCTTCTCCTTCACATATCATTGCAACACCTTCCGCTATCGCTACTCTCCGTGAGGTTGCGGCGCACCTCTCTCTCCGCTTGCCAATAACAAGGTCCCGAGTGCAAGGATACTTGGTTGACGACGCCCCAGATAGTGTTCAAGTAGGTCACCGTTGTCTCAATTTTATCATTTCCTATCCTGACCTCAAAGCTCTTAGTCCGTTTTTTAGGTGACAAGGCTCCTCGTGCTGTTTTCCCGTACGTTTCACGTTTTGTATGGATAGCATTGCGGGTGTTGGTGCAGAGACCCAGCATGTAATTTTGAAGGTGCGTATTTCTAACCCTAACCCTAGCATGTTAACATTAATCACACGATGCGATAGATCTCTCCTCCAACCGCATTCTCTATCACACCCTCACAACAGGCTGTATTCCTGCATCCACCGCCTGCATCCCCATCGCATCGCATTCTTCTTCATTCTCACACCTCCAGCAAGCGCGTTTAACTCAAACTTCAATTTCAACCTCACCGATGGATACATACTTATCACTAGCGTCTCTCTCGCATCTAGACACTACACGCTCACGCCCGATGTCCCTTGGCATTTGTCCATAGCATTGAATCCGTGCTGAGGCAGGCAGGTTCTGTGCAACCTACACCTGTGAGCTGCTTTATGAATGTCTGAGCGTGTTCAGTGCTAACTGGTGCTCATCAGCTTGACTTTGATCTCATGGACTACATCGCTCAATTACGGGAAGGAATTTTGAAGACATACACTGGCGTTGTCACTGGGTTCAAGAACACCGATGTGCGTAGTGCTTTCATTCTGTGGACCTAAAAGATGATCTGATATGTGATGCTATAGGACGAGATGGACTCAGACGCCGATTGGGTAGAAGATGGTGATGTACAACCTAGGCTTCGCGCTCGAATATTGGCTCTCAAAGTGTGCCGCAATCGATGTCTTGCACATGCATCTACAGACACAGCTCTTGAAGTTGCCACTCCTGTCTTGAAGATGCTGTCTACTCTGCTTGATCGTGCTGGTTCGTATTCGGCTGACGCAACGGACGAGTCAGTGTCGCATGTCGTCACAAGGGTATACATTGCTGACTACGTTTGGTTACCGACAGTCCCAAGGTCAAGTCGCGCATGCGGTTACAGGCTGCGATATCTCTTTTGCATCTGTCTATAGTAGACAAATTCGCGACTGCCATCAACACAAATTTCATCTCGCTAGCCATTACTGTACAGGTAGGTTTGAGTCGTCTGCGTCAATTTGCACAAGTAATTCTGGTGTAGGACCCATGCTGTAATGTTCGCATGGAATTCC
Organism: Suillus occidentalis; assembly: GCA_016628085.1. NCBI lineage: Eukaryota > Fungi > Basidiomycota > Agaricomycetes > Boletales > Suillaceae > Suillus > Suillus occidentalis. The sequence goes on from JABBWB010000302.1 coordinate 36,143, forward strand.
TAATGAAGCTTTTCCCCCTCCTTACTGCACGCAAACTTCCCCCGCGATACAATCTTATACCCTTTTTGACCGTCGTCCAAAACACAGAAACCTGTGGGCACTTCCAAAGTAAGCTTCTAGGGCTGTGGGGAGTTGCATGCACCTGATCATTGGCTACGATAGGAAAAACGGCGTGAACCCAGTGAACCCAAAGACTCCAAATCCCCTCCAAAAAGGAAGGCGTCACGGCACAGGGCCAATGGGACCACAAAGTGAGGGTTCGCTATCCTACAGCTATTGAATGTGTCTGATGGCGGGTGCAGACGTGTAAAAACAGCTCGATGGAACAGTGATCAGTCTGAATCCGAGGAAGAGCCGTCCTTGGACGATTCAGAGCAAGACAATTGGGAAGAAACGCCCACCAAGCCAAGCTCAGAACGTGAGGATGGGTCTAGTGGACAGGAGAGTGACGAGAAGGAGTCGAACGACAAAAAAATAATGCCAAATCGTAAACTAAGTCGTAAGGCAGGGACACATGCAAGTACAGGAATTAATGCCCGGAGGGCCCTTTGAATTGATATTCACTAGCACTATATGGATTATATCATTGTACACTATGAAAATGTCCGATCGAGAACCTACAGCTGACGACTCGTACAAGAGTAATTGTACCATTCAGAAGCTGCGAAATATGACACTGAGCATCAGTGAGATTGCTACACAAGAGACAAGCTACCTTCTGTGAATGATTGGTATCATAGGTAAACGAGATAAGAGTATGCGTGCGTGCGGAAAAAAGCCTTGATACACTGACAGCAAGCATGGCTAGTAATTAATGCATGACCAGTGATAATTGAAAGATAGCCTGAGTACATACCAGTTTGCATTGCTCCTCTGCTGCAGATACAAAATGTTGTTGTATTCCTGTGAGAACCTGAGATGCGGACATGGTGGGCCATAAAACCTCATAGACAGGCCACATAACGAAGAAGAACTCAAAGACGGCTGGCCAGAAAAATCGGAGCTCGGCGTCAAACACGACAGATAGGTACCAGTCAATCTTGTCATTGAGCCAGTCGAATTGTTCGATCGACCAGTGAGCTACGTGTGTCGCGACTTCTGTGTTTGAGAGTATACGATTGAGCTCAAAGAACGCTGTGATATACTGAAATAAAGCAGGATTAGTCCAGATCACGATGATCAAGATAATAGCACCTACGGCTTTCAGCTGATCCTCTCCTTCAGTCACTAAGCGTTGCTCTACCTCCGTCAAAGCAAGATCTCTGGGCATGTGCGGCCATAAGATGTGACGAACGGGCCACAATTTGAAGAACTTTTTGAACAGAGATGGCCAGAATGTCGGATCTTCGTCCTGGTGAGCTAGAGAGTGTGACAGATTTTGGTTATCGAGCCATGAGAGTTGCTGATTCGACAATTTGACAAGATGTGGAAGAGCAAATTCTATGGTTTCCCGCGAAGTGAGGAGACTCTGAGATACCATCGTTAAAAGATGACTGTATGGTACAGAACAACGCCACTGGAGATACTGTTTACCATGATTACATAATAATGTCACGTTTTTTCGAACTCGTGCTATCGCTGTTGGTTGCTTCTCACCATCAATACGCTCTATCTAACTGATCTACTCATCCACACCAATAAGCCATCACCATCTCCAAGCTCCCAATCTCATCGGCCTATTGATCTCACTCCATCGCCACCTCGGCTTGCTGTCAACGGTGTGTCGACAGATGCCCCAAAATCGTTCACTCCACCCTTGCGGTCTTCATCACCAAATGCTCTCTCCACAGGGACCAAGATTCACAAACGAGATTTGGCACCATCCATATACCCACCACCCATGCCCCCTTCATTTGGAAGGCTACGGGACACGGTGACTGACTCCCCCATACCGCTGTCTCCTGATCCTTTTGGGTCTTTTTTCGTCGAATCCTCAGTATGGCTGATATTAACCAGCATGCTTGTGACCCTTGATATACGCAAAGCGAGGGATGAGAAAGGCGTGGAGATTGAGCCTGTTGTCAAGTTTGAGAATGCTGTTTTTAGGTGTGTTTTACAATTGCGTTTATGTTTTTGCTTTTGGGTATAGGTGCGGGAGTTGGTTTGGGGTTGCGTTCGTTTACTCGGGGCCTGCCTTTGTTTTCAAATGGGAATTGGCTCAACAATCTGAGGATACGACTTTGTCTTGCAATGTTTTTTTACGCTATGCTATGTTTCTTGCTTCCATTCCTTGTTCTCGCTCCTTCCATGTACCCCACCCAACACCCACCATACGAGCGTTAACCATCCCCTCTTACAGAACCCCAAGTCCATTCGTGTACGGCATACGTCCCAGGAGCGAGGAAGCACTGACAGCCTTAGCTCAGAATCAGGCACCTATTGATCTGGAGGCAGACGCAAGGCTAGAGAGAGAGACAAAGGAAGAAGAGGTATCGATCAAGGAGACATGCAACAAGCTCAGGGTACAGATACATGAGGTGAGGTGAGGAAGGTGTTCTTTAGTACTCATGAGCTGCACTGAAAACTTGTTAACAGATACCACCAGATGGACATTGTCTTTTCTCTGCTGTAGCGGACCAGCTTGCCATTCTCAACATACTTCCTCCCAATTAAGCCAACTACATCACCGTCTGTGCTGCTGCATCGAACTTCATTTACACTCATCCGGATGACTTCCTACCATTCCCACCGAGCCAAAGCCTTCAAGGAGGCCAAGGGACCGTGATCCCGCTCAGGCAACCGATTTTGCAGAGTGCATGGTTGCCTTCCAGAGAAGAAATGCCATGTATGTTTTATTTCTTTCTCATACGTAACACATTGACTGAATTTTATTTTATTTATCAAGTCGTCCTCATGAACGTCCTGAGCGAACGCCTTCATCTCGTCTGCAACTTTCAAATCCTAATCCGTCACTCTCCCGCAGCAACATCTCCACGTAAGACTCTTCTTGCACCTCATGTTGTTATATCCTGCGCAGAGGCAAATTTATCACGGCGCCTCGAGATATCTACTCCCCCTCCCCCTCCCCCCCCCCCCACCACCACCATCACATAAAGCAGACCCTATTCCAATTATATGCACAACTGAGCCTGAATCAATTTCCGATGCAACAAGTAGTTCATCCCCACCCCGCAATACCCCCACTTCCCATCAGAGAGACCCTCCAGCAAGTCGTCAACTATTCGATCACAGGAAGGATGATCCTGTACGATTTGCAGGTCTTGCCCGTCCATCGTCAACTGGTGCCCGCTCTCCACCCACACCTAAATCATCAGGAGACTATGTCTCCGCGTCTTCGACTTCCTCATACGCTCATTTGTTGACGTTGAGCTTCACCCTTTCTTCTGGGATGACAGATAATTCATCTGCATCGTCCGCATTATTCGTCCCGCAATTCCTATAATCTATTCGCAGAGCCAAGGTATGTTGATCCTGTATCACTGCACAATGACAATATCTCAGACTTTCAAGTAGCCATCCAGTGCTAGGATCTCACCCGTCTCCCTAACCAGGCGCGGGAACGGCGGACTTAGGCTTCACACCAGGGCATTCGCGGGTCCAGCTGCCTGGCGTCGCATCGCGTGGTGGCGGTGCTGCTTGCGCATGACCAACTAACTTTATATTTTTTGATGCCCGTGTCACATTGGGAATGTTACTAAAGCCCAGGGAGCTCGCAAACTTTGTTTTATGGAACATTGAATATAAGATTCACATTTCCGCCGCAAGAGCCCTGGGTAAACACATTTCGCCATGTCCGATACCAGCACTGACACCGACTCACGCTCATCTAGCTTTAACGACGGGGCTGAAGCTATCCTCATAGCTGCTGGACTTGCGACATCTCCCTATCCAAGTGCACGTGGAAGCTGTACACCCGAAACGCCGCATAGCCAGCATAGCCATGATTACTATCCGTGCCTCGGTGGCCAAGCGCACGGCCAAGGCCTCCCCTCATACAGTTGCGGGTGCTACCGTCGCACGGAAGTTGAACCTGCGTTCGCACTCGCAAATGCTCTCGCAGATGTATCCGAACGCCAAGGACTTCAACGAGTACAGTGGCCACCTCAAAGTCATGCACTCGATTCTAACGGTTTTGTTCCAGGATGTCGATAGTTTGAGCACACAAGATGGAGGCCATAGCGGCTGACTCAAAATTTAGGCCCCTGAAGCGCAAGAGATCAATGACGGCCTCTGAGTCTGTCTCTGTGGGAGGAACAGTGAGTTGGACTGATCTTTCGTTTTTCACGTCAGTGGTTAATGGCCATAGACACCACGCTGCTTCGGGCGAAACCTGACCAATGCTCAACGTGCTCAATCAGTACCAGCACTTGAAGTACCAAAGTGCAGGAAGCTGGGAAAACCCTTTGAATTTGATGGAAGCACGACTCGTGAGACCTCGACACTCAATGTTGTGAAACGCCTTGAAGCTGCCATTGACAGGCAGACAGAAGTGCTTTCCAAGATCTATCACGTTCTGGAGGGCAGTGCCAAATAAATTTCTCATTTATGATACCTTCTGTTGTAAACCTATACTATCATGATGTATATTCAAGCTCGAAGGAAAGCATTTGACGCAATACTATGTACTAGTAAATTGCCATTGAAAAATTATGATGATAATCAGAAACCCGAACAAATTCGAGTCGGAGTGACTCAGAGGCACAGACACTCAGTACTCAGGCTCCAACTCACTAGCACCAGCACCCTGACAAAGTTCCGAAATAATCAAGTCCTAGGGACAGACATGAACTTTCTCTTGCCAAAGTATCGGCCGGATCATATTGCAATTGACAGGGTGCCAATCGCTTCATGCTCACCTGTAAGGAGTTACAAAATTTCGCAATGCTTACAATTGAAATCAGCCCTGGACAGTGGCTTTACCAAAGTCCGTATTTCCAAGATCCACTTCCATTCTACAGCAGTAGCTCAGGTGCGCAACCGACTGTAAAACGGATCACCCACTTTTAGTCAAGATCAGGTTTAAATTTCAGGTTCGAGTCTGCATGTCCTGACAGAGAAGCTCAAGACACCGTCGGTGGTGCTTCATGATGTCAGTACTGCACGCACGTTGAATGACTCTACCTGAGGCTCATTTGAGATCGGACGGTTCTCGAGTCGTGGTTGTCGAGAGATCATCAAGCTCGATGATGGCGGTCTGGTCCTCACTTGTTCTTGCGCAAAGTCCCTCGCTTGATGTGGTTTGACTGAGACTACACCAAACAGGGATCATTTACTCAAAACTACGAATCACATGCCATGAGGTAGGTTTAAAAAGTACATTAAGCATACAAGACTAGAATGTGGCAGCAAACTCAACACTAAGATTATCCCAGTCAACATGAGAATCACCTGTTAACACAATCCGGGGATCAGTAAGACCTGCAAGCTTCAGAGATGCCTCCACCACACGTAAGTCTTCTGTTGTACGTAAAACGAGGACTTGCAAAGGTAAACGGCTAAGTAGCAGTGTCACCAGGGAAAGCTTCGTCCTTTGGGTGTGAAGGCACAGAGACAGGTGGGTTAAGTTCCGAAGGTGCTCTAAGCCAATGGTCGATCCCCATAAAATCCATCCGTTAAGGATCTCTAAATGTGTGATGGTGCAGAAGGTTGGGACATCAGAAAGGGAAATGACAGGGGAAGAGCAGTAACGAAAAACTAAGGAAATGTTAAGTGACAAAGAAGCCAATGGAAGAGCCTGCATCGAAGCAAGCAGCCGGTCTGAGTGTCCAACTTCACTGGACGGCGATATCCACAACACAAGATTTTTGAGGCATCTGCACAAACACAGTATCTTGGCGGCAGACTCAAGCTCTACAGTGCCCTTGAAACACAGTGTTTTGATTCTTTCACCCGCAAAGTGTGGCTGAAGTTGGATTGACGACAGGAGGGGGCCGGCTGTGGTCTCCTGGGAGACAACGATCTTTCGATAAATAATCCACCGTATCCTACAAATAAGACTTCATATTCAATGAATTATATGGATTCGCCAACTGATGCGTACCAACGATATACTTTCCATGAAATGAAAAGGAAAGAATATGCTCTCCCCACAGAATCAGCAGTGGCTAAGATGAAAATTTCTCTTTCCAGTTCATGTGGGAGCTCCGGATATGTCATAGGCTGATTAATTGTCATGACGGGTGAGATCTTGGTGTCCAGGAAGTGCAGACAAGTCATAGACCTGGCGTCAACTTGAAAGTCGAGTCTGCAGTCTGGGTGCACACTCAGCACGGTTGACGGAGTTTGAAGTCGACGCCACCAGCTGAACACTGTCGTATCACTGCCACAAGTCACTTCCCGCCCCCTCTACACGCTGAGCATGCACAGATAGTTCATGCTCAGACCATAAATTTGTTGACGTTGTTCCTGAAAACGAATTCCCAGTCCATACACACGTTCCTCAATATCACACTATCCTCCCCATTTCATCTCAGCAGTTGCGGCACCTTCTTTCTCTCCTCGCACATGACCAGCTTACAAACCCAGGACAGAACAAAGTCTTGTTGTTCCTGCCCACAACATGCGTGACCCAGTGTTTTGCGACACTTACTCGTGAACTTTCAAATGAATATTGCCTGGGGCATACATCGATACTCACTCCAAGCATACACAGGACTCGCGCATAGCCGCCTCCAATGCTTTTGATGCTGACAAGTCTGGAGCATCGATTCTCGTCAGCTCCGACGACTCCGTACGAGGCGTAGACTATCTAGGGGTGACACGGGTCATTCAGTTTGTCGGATGGGATGAGATTCACATGTTCACAGAAACAACACTTATTGAGTGAGTTTCTTTTGTTTGGTGCTTTATGTCGCTTAATTCTCCATGTAGGTCAACCTGTTTGAACTTGTCCGCCCAAACCGAAACCAAAGTATACTCGAGCGAAAAAGCTGCCTCCATGCCAAATGAGAAGGCACCAAAGAAATGTACTCTTGAATCCGGAGCCAAGAATCAGAAGAAAGTTGCCGAGTCATCGCAAGCATAGTGCGGATAGCGCTTCAGAAGACAATCAAGATCCAGTACCTAAGAAGAAACGGGAGCGCAATGTAGGCCAAATGTAGGCATCTTCCCCTCTACACAACAGCCTCCAGTGTTTCAGTGGGATCAGGTGCGTTACGCGTTTCTTTAGTTGATGGTTTGCTGAAACTTTGGTGTTAAATTCAACACCCTGCAGGGTGGAATCGGCCTAGGAATCCCTACCGAGCTGTCCCTTGTGAAAGATGTGCTGCGACGACTACATTCATCAAGCTCAGGCCCAAGTTTTGCCAAAACTCGTGGATGAAGTCTGTCTCAGGTGGGTGTGCGGCAGCTGACTGAAAGTTTTGGTGTGGTCAATGAACGTGTCAACTAGCGTTAACTTTACCCTCCCTGCCGTTCCCTATCCCGCCCGTTGTCAAGCTCTCCCGCCATCCTCCCTCTATCAGCATAACGGATAGCTAAGCTCTACCTCCCCGTCAATGTCATCTTTAAATCCGAACCCAACAACATCCTCAGATTTGTCACAAACGGCGCCTATGAGGGTGTCGTCATTGGTGGTGACCGTTACCCCGCCTCGACCCTTCATTAACCACCTCCGTGCAAGGTAACTAGTCCCACACCGGACATGAAATGGAGGAATGTAAAGTTGTCTGAGGCATGCCGGGGATTGACCAACACCTTCGTGTACACTACAGGCTGCGACTGCCCCACTTTCTGTGAGGCCACTACCAGCGGTGCGCTCTGCACATATTACAGTGACCAATCTCCGTATAATACGAGGGAACGGACGTGCATAATATCCCGTATGATACGGGCCAGCGGACCATGGGCCCATGGCAAAATTATCCTCGACTATGACGGATGGGCCGGGAGGTAAATTATTCCCGATGGAGGCGGGTGGGCCCATGCAGGGAATATGTAGAGTAAATGAGTGGGCCGATGTATATGAATATTGGGTAGACGGGTGGGCCGAGGTAGTTGGATATAATGCAGATGGGTGTATTAAGGTAGATGTGTATCAGATAGAAGGGTAGGTACTTGGTATCACATTCACGGATGGGCCCAGACACATTAAATTAGACGGGTGGGCCGAGGGTATTATAAAATATTGCATTAGACGGGTGGGCCCAGACACATATTACTTAGACGGGTGGGCCGGGAGTGTTTTATAAAATATTTCATTAGGCGGGTGGGCCGAGGGCGTTGTACGGGATATTGTATTAGACGGGTGGGCCGAGAGTGTTTTATAAAATATTTCATTAGACGGGTGGGCCGAGGGCGTTGTACGGGATATTGTATTAGACGGGTGGGCCGAGAGTGTTTTATAAAATATTTCATTAGACGGGTGGGCCGAGGGCGTTGTACGGGATATTGTATTAGACGGGTGGGCCGAGAGTGTTTTATAAAATATTTCATTAGACGGGTGGGCCGAGGGTGTTGTACGGGATATTGTATTAGACGGGTGGGCCGAGGGTGGTATAAAATATAGACGGGTGGGCCCATGTGCATCATAATTGTAGACATGACGGAGCTGAGGTAGTTGTACATCCACCAAATCAGAGGAGGTAATAAATCAAAGTTACCAAGTTCCCGGAGCAGCAGGTGATCTCCTGACAATGGCCTTTGATGACATTATGTTGTCTTGCAGAAGATCAAATCCCGAGTGCGAGGCTTGTGTTGCCCTACGAGAAGCCAAGTTCCGACCACCGAAATTCGAGTGAAGCATACTGAGTTCCGAGTTCCGAGTTCCGAGTTCCGGGACCTCGGACTCGACACACAATTCAGTCAATACTTTCCATGTTAAATGCCAACCGAAGTGGAGATTATTGTCTGAAGAGAGCAGGTGCTCTCTTGACATGGCCTTTGATGGTGCTTAGGTTGTCTTGCAGAACATTGAATCCAGCGTGCAAGGCTTGTGTTGCCCTATGAGACACCCACTTCTGACCACCGAAATTCTAGTGAAGCATACTGACTTCCGAGTGCCGAGTGCCGAGTTCCGAGGTCCGGGACCCGGGACTCGACAGATGAATATCCGAAGTTGAGATTTGTTTGAAGAGAGCAGCAGGTGCTGTCTTGACATGGCCTTTGATAACCCCAAGGTTGTCTTGCAGAACATTGAATCCCGGGTGCGAGGCTTGTGTTGCCCTACGAGAAGCCAAGTTCTGTCCGCCAAAATTTGAGTGCCGAGTGCCGAGCTCCGAGTTCCGGGATCCGGAACACGACAACTGAATATCTGAAATCCGTCACACCTCAAATCAAGTAGTATTTCATTGAGAAATAAATGATAACACATCTTTGACGGCCAACATGGTCCAAGGCTCCCTTATCTGATCCTCACTATCTCCACCCCCTTTAACACCACAGTCTGGACGTCCAGCATTCAGCGTCTGATTCCCCAAGATCAATTTCCAGCATGAATGTTTCATCCCCTTCCACTTCTGATGGCATCAACATCTGGCGGACTTGGGCCCTGACCGTCACTTATGAAGCAGGGGAATACACGGAACAGAAATTCAAGGCAGAGAAGACTGGAGGAGAGCCGGTCATACCTTCTCCCAACCTAGACACTGATCTGGTGATGGCGTGCGATCGCTTGGTCGGTGTACTCATAAAGGCACACAAAAATCCCAGTGGGTCTTCCTGCAGATTCAGAAAATTCGTTTTATCATTCATATGCCTTCATGACAGTTCAGATGCAGATGGATATTGCAAGATACAGCAAATTGATCTCCCCGAAGGACACCGGGCATAATGAACAGAGAGAGGCGAAGTTGCTCGAGAGGTGTCCTCCCGGCCATGAGGGCAAAAAGTTGGTGGACGAACCTGCCACAATTGTGGATGCATCCGGTGCCATCATCGCATGGTACCTCCCGGACGCCCTGACCGACACCACCCAGGTGTGTAACATGCATTGTCACTCAATAGATATTAAACATACAATGAAACCTACAGAAGGAAATCAGGGAGGCCACCGATTTGCTCGCTCCAAGCCTCGGAAAAAGTGTAAAGGCTGATGGCAACTGGCGAACTAATCAAAAGTGGTTCAACCAGGGCTCGGAAAATGATGGCTCGACTCCCGGATGCATCAATTTATCTCCGGCTTGGTTTCAACAGGCACACGAGGTAGGATCTGATGAGATGGTGCTTCCGGCAGTCAAACTCACCCATCCAACAGAATATGTCTGATCCAGAGGTATCTGCATCATTGAAGGGAGCTTCCTCCGAGAATATCCTCAAAGCCATTGCAAGGCCAGCAGCCATCGCGTCCGCGGCACTCAGGGTCATGCATCCCGAGCAGTATTTTGCAGGGTTGCGAACCATGTCAAACCTCGGACATAAAGCAGTAAGCAAGGATCTGCCACAGATGCTGGAGACCCTGCAGTACTGGGCATCCGTGTTCAACACCCTCTCCATCATCTCCAATCGGGAAACCCCCAATCATCGAGACCATTTGTCCATTCCCGAATGCTTCGACATTCTCACCACGGTGGGGAACTATTCCAATGCTCGGATGAAGATGCCAAGCCTGCAGCTGGAGTTCAAGTACAATTCCGGCTGCATGATCGCGTTTTCCGGAAAGATCGTGAGACACGGAGTGTATGATGTGGAAGGGGATCGGATCGCTTGGGCATGGTATATGAGGGATTCTGTTCACATTTATGCAGGGGTTCCATCATGTGGATGGGCTAGTGTGGATGGTCCATACAGCGTGTGAAAGATCATACAAGGAGCAAGCATTGTGACCTATATACATCCAAAGAAATGAATAACATGGACCAATTGTCATCCGGACCTCAACACTCGAGTAGAACAATGGAAAAGTGATATATGGGACTCGATATTCCTGAGTGCCAGGGTACCGAGTCCCGAAACCCGGAACTCGGCACTCGATATTTGAGACTGGGAGATGTATAAATGGTTGAATTGGGATTTGTGATTTCCAATAGTCATCCGAAAATCTCATGTCCCAACTCCCACATGCAATGTCCAGAGCTCCGAGTCCCGGTTGCGGGGTTCGGGACTCGTCGCTCGGGACACAGCAAATGACAACACAACCCAAAACATAAAACAGGACATAGGAAACAACAATGCATGCAACATATGAATATGATAGGCTTTTCAAAATCTCATGTCCCAACTGCCACATGCCATGGCCCGAGTCCCGAGTCCCGAATTTCGGGGTTCGGAGTTCGGGTCTCGGCGACCCGGAGCTCGGCCACCATGTCAGGAGTCAGGGTATCTGGGATATTGGAGATCAGATGTTTGTGTGTAGTGTGTCTGTTTTGTGTTTTCTTTGGTGGTCTTGTCTTCTCATCACAAGTCCCGAACCCCGAGCCCCGACACCCGACATCCGGGGTTCGGGACTCGGTCATCCGGGACTTGTGGCTCGGGACAAACCACATGACAACACAACCCAATACATCACACAGGAAATACGAAACCACATTGCATGCAAGATATGAATATGACAGTCATCCGAAAATCTCATATCCGAACTCCCACATGCAATGTCCCGAGCTCCGAACTCCGAGTCCCGGATGACCGAGTCCCGAACCCCGAAACCCGAATTTCGGGACTCGGACTCGGGACTCGGAGCTTGAGACACATCTCATATCTGAACTCTCACATCCAATGTCCCGAGCTCCGAGCTCCGAGTCCCAGATGTCCGAGTCCCGAACCCCGAAACCCAAATTTCGGGGTTCGGGACTCGGGACTCGGAGCTTGGGACACATCTCATATTTGAACTCTCACATCCAATGTCCCGAGCTCCGAAATTCGGGACTCGGGACTCGGTCATCCGGGACTCGGAGCTCGGAGCTCGGGACATTGCATGTGGGAGTTCGGATATGAGATTTTCGGATGACTATCATATTCATATCTTGCATGCAATGTGGTTTCGTATTTCCTGTGTGATGTATTGGGTTGTGTTGTCATGTGGTTTGTCCCGAGCCACAAGTCCCGGATGACCGAGTCCCGAACCCCGAAACCCGAATTTCGGGGTTCGGGACTCAGGTTGTCCAGCACTCGGAGGTCGGGACATTGCATGTGGGAGTTGGGACATGAGATTTTTGAATGACTATTATATTTTACATCTAGCATACAATGAAGACTGAATGGGACTAAACTCCTTTGGCTCTCTTCAACTTCTCCAGCATGGCAGTGTATATCTTCACCTCTGCCAGCTTGTCTTGGATTCCCTCATCTTGTTCCTCCAACAATGAAGCCAGGCGTTCTCTCATCCACCTCAGTCCCATCAGTGGGGGATTCGAAGTGTCTTTCAACTTCTCCGGAAGAATCAAAGCCTCATCCTCAACAGCCTCCTACAACAGATGAGCCATGAATCAAGACAATAGAGCTGACATCTCACCGCCCAACACTGGTAGTGAGCAACGCAGGAGGCCATGATGTGATCCCAATGCAATGGCTCATCCGGGATTGTGGTGTCACCCATCCACCATGGATGTTCATATTTGCCCACAATCCGGGTCGGCTGTCCTAGCAATTGCAACATCATCAAACGCCAGGAGGTGGGATGAGAAGACGTCGTCCGGAACCGTGTTCCAGGTGAGCATGGGATACAATTTGAGGATATAAGCGACCGGGACCGGAACAACTGACACAATATTGTGAGCAGCAGAGTACTGCAGCAGTGGTGTGACGAAGCTCTGTTCAGATTCTTAGCATGGATCAACACAGTCATCAGGGCAGCAGTGACATACATTCATCTCCCATTGCACCCCGGCTTTAAAATATTTGATCCGGTCAGAAGAAGGAACATTGCTGGCAGCTTCCGTCTGATATTGAGAGATGCATGCGCGGACGCGCGATGCAGCCATTGCCAATGTGCAGGATATGGTTGAAAGGCCCAGCTTCAGGGGTTGGTAATGATTGCCGGGATTGGGAGAGCCGGAACTGGATGCATGACTTGCAGGCATTGATGATGCAGGACTGTGACGCTGGCAATGGAAGTGGAAGATGGTCAAGATGTGAAGATAACAATCACTGATGGATGGATAAGAAATTCAAACTCCGACATGGGCTGTTCCGGACAATTCCCGGGACTCAATTATGTTTCTGGAAACAGGGACTTTATGAGAACACAACATTCATTCATCCACATCCTCTATCAACGCGTTCTGTAGGTCTTGAAACGCTGCCTGCGCATCCTGTGCGAGCAACGAATACATTTGTGATTGCCTTCCGGAATAGCATGCGTGACCCGGAAGTCGTTTCTCCAATGATTCCTGCATCCGGTCGCCCCACCGGGTTGCTTTCCACAAAAAAAAGTTGCACGTCCAATCCATCTCCAATTTGACCAGTGTCATTTCTTCCCTCCATCGATCCCGCAGTGCCTTCGCCCTCAGCCAGTGGACTCGGTAAACTTCAAATGGGTCCCATCAGGTACCCGCAGACTATTTCATGCAGGCGCGAACTCACATTCCTCATTCCACGATTGATCCGGACCCCCGAGGTCGACTTCAACAGACCAAAACCAAGCCAAAGATTCATTGCGTTGACCCCAGGCATTCGGGTCGCCCACCGCAGTGCTGATTTTGAGTTGCTCCCGGAGCAGGGGTTTGTATTTCTGAAGCTGGTTGTGCCCTGGCTCAAGTTTCATCATTTGCTTCCTGGTCTTTGTGTATATGCTGGCATGGAGGGAGACTGCCTGCTGCACCGACGTCACCTGGGACCAGGCTCGAGTTTTCAGGGCTTGAGATTTGGCCTGCCTAACGGTTGTTCGGAACAGGATGGCCTTGTTGCACAGGTGGATCCGGAGATTGTGAAGGGCATCGTTGGCCTGCCCTTCGCGAAGCGACATCTCCAGGGGAATCAGATCCTCTGCCATGCATCGTCTGCATCGATCAACCCCAAGGTTTGATGGCAACTGGGATGACGGTGAGCTCGGGAGAGTTTCTCCATGTATCGGGTGCCTCCGTGAAATCTGCCGGGTCATCATCGAGGTCATCCAGAATGTCTATGTTCAAGTCGTCAGGTTCATCATCTGCATCGAATCCCTCCCCGAGATGCGTCAGAGCAGACCGAGTGAATCCAGTCTATCTGGCCTTGGAGCCGATCGCGTTGACGGGCGATGTCCAATCTCTGTGTCTCCGTGGATCTTCTTCCGATCCTTCGTACCTCGATGAGCAATGCGATCTGAGCCTCTTCAATTGCCAACCCCGTTGATATCCACGTCGCCACAGATCTGCGAGAGGGTGCCGCATTGCGGGCATCACCCTCCTCTAATAATCTAAGCTCGATCTCCTTTTTGCTCGGTGCTGAGTGCATTATTAATTTTGAACTCGATGGAGACAATGGACGTGGACGTACCCTTCTTTATATTGATCTCATATTCGTCCATCGCCGCAGGATCATTCATTCTGCTTGACTGAGCTATCCTCTCCCTGGCCAACCATTCGGTCTTTAAATCAGCGGGTGCTGCTTCATCCAGTCTGTCGAATGCCTTCCCGCTTTCCGAGATGCCATTCCTCGCCAGCTTGTATTTCCGGCATAGAGTCCTTTTCATGCGGATCATCTTGCAGAAATTCGAGTCGTTCATCTGATAATCAAGGCATTCCTTTCGGTGCGGAGATGACATTCCCCGAGCAGCGGGGGAAATCAGATTGAGCCGTGCCCATAGGGTCTCCATGATCTCTCCAGTCGATCCGACCGATGCCTTCAATAAAGTTGGACGCATACCGGACGTAGCAGCTGTCCTGATGGCCATGAACATGCCACAACCCGATTCCGGGAATGATGTTTAGTTCCGGGGACATTGCAAGAAAACGGCTTCGATCCACCCGAACCCGAAAGTGTTTGTTGTATTGACAGTTGATATCGTAGAAGGTGACGGCCCTGGTGATGCCTTCCATGTTGTGCTGGGAGGCCTCGCAAAGGGCGTAGTCCATGTTCATTTGTCTGCAAGCGAAGCTCCGTTAACTCGTGAACAGGGAATATGGCCCATGTGGCTTGCCTTTCGCCTTTCTGAAAATCAACCATGGAGTGAGGGACAAAGCAACCGTGTTGGGCACAGGCGACTCCCCCGATCCCAGTTGACTCCAGCTTGTGCCGAGCAGCATTAGCTTGATTTACTGCCCTGGTGGTTGTTGCAGCTCGATTTTTCCACTGTGTCAGCAGCCTCTGCCAGATGCATTTTATACCTGTCCTTTCCCACCATGAATCCAAGCCCATCGGACAGCCACACTTCATCAAATGGCTT